>JAENRP010000014.1:166920-201513 GCA_024741835.1 Diplocarpon mali
TCGGCACGTACTACATGGGCCCGGCCCGGGTCCCGGCCCCGACGCCGAGACTCACGAGAGGAGGGCGGGAAGAGGGGCGTCAAGAGGACATCTTGTACGAGCGGCGACCTCCCGACCGACTTCTGCCGGCCACGGGTTCCGAGCGACGCGTGGGTCGAGCGGGAAGGCGGGTGCAGTGAGCAGGCTCGCCGTCGCCGAGAAGGTGGGCGCGTAGAGAGTTTGGCCCCTCAAAACACACTTTGGCACTCGAGCCGGGTAAATCCTGACGCGGCACCCACGAGATGGTGAGAGTGTGCCGACCACCGTTGCGACAGAGAGAGAGAGCATGTGCACGCCTGCAGCACCGGTCTCTCGACCACTCCCTCTCGAGGGTACTCTTGCGGTACACGCCGTGATGCTACTGTCGCTTGGTTGGCATGCCAACCAAAACCCCGAGAGAGAGAGAGAGAGAGAGAGAGAAAGCAGCTTGACACCCGGGCCCCGGCATCCGAGAATCCAAGACGGAATCTGCCAACCTCCCATCCTCCAACCTTCCAGCCGCTGGCATGGAATGCTTGTGTTCTGGGGCCGGCTCTCCTGGCAGATGATGCGCCTCTCCTTTGGCACTGCCATGTCCGTGGTTCTGGTCAAGCGCGGCCAGCAAAGGTCGGCTCCCCGTCGCCGGTGGAGTTCGGCATGTGTGTCTCGCGGAGCAAGTCGCAGAAGAAAGGAGACCTCCCCGCAGAAACCCGCTGATGGAAAACTCGTCCGGAGTGTGAGGGGAACCCTACCTGTTCGAATATACATGGATTGTGCTTATGGAATCGTACCTGATATATCACTCCTGCAGCTCCGTAGAACTCAGACTCGACACCTTGAGATTCTGTCCCTATCAGTTGAGGATCCTACCTATCTTCCGGACTGCCCCCTACCTCCCCTCCCTACTGTTACCCGGTAAGCGAGCCACCCCAGTCGCCCTCGCGACCCCAGACAGGCATCTCCAGTTTTGACATCCCGTATTTGGTGGCGGAGTCCCGCGGACGATCAGACGATTATCGGGACACCGAGTCTGTCGGGTAGGTGCATTCAAAACAGGCGATCCATATCATCTTCTGTGTGATATTTCGAGGCAAGATGAATAGATGTAAAGACTTTGGCGCATACGTTGCACGTCTTGAACTGGTATCCAGGGCCTGTGGATGGGGAAGAGGTACCCATAACAACACTTCGATGTGCGAGGAACGAAGAGGCTTGTGAGTATGGGTGAGCTATTGATATGCAAAGTCAAGTTTCGTGCAATTCTCGCGCGGGGTGCAATTGCCTTTGCCGGTGACGTTTATGCAGGCCGGCGAGGGCAGTGCTGGGACTGCTGAACAGTTACATGCGAGGGACATAGATCCTGCTTGTTAATCTCCACTAGCTACCACCACCAGCTACACGTTTCATCCTCTCCTCCGCCGCCCTAGCCCGCCGCTCCCTATCGAGCCTCATCCGCATCTCCGGCGTCATCCCCCGCGCCTCCTCCTCCCTCTTCTCCTGTGCCGTCTTCGCAACATGCCCGAGCGCCAACATCCTGCCTCTGCCAGCCGCCTTGCCCAGCGGTCCATTTTCAACGACCTTCGGGCCTTCTGCTCTGAGCCTTGCCTCTTCAGCTTTCCGCCGCGCTTCTTCCCTCATAGACACGTCTTTTTTCTCGCTTTCGTCGCGCTTGTCGGCATCTGCTCGTGAGAGTGCGGCCGGTACGTGTGCGGCCTCCCAGTCCCATCTTGTCTCCCCTAGCTCGGAGCGAGCGACTCGGAAGGCGTCTCTGGTTGCCCGCTCACCGGCTAGATCGAAGGGGGTCTTACCATCGCCGTTCATCACTGTTGGGTCGGCACCCGCTTTAGTAAGAAGCCCTGTGACAAGTGGTGCGGAATTTTGGCTCGCAGCGAGATGCAGCGACGTTGGGGCATGGAAATTCTGGGGAACTTCTGGAGGCTGAAATACGAAATCTGGGGATATGTCATTGCTTTTGAAGTAGGAAATCAGTGCTGGGACTTTGGATCGCCGTATAATAGCCTGCAGTTGTGATGTGTGGAGGAGTACCGTCTCTTCTTCTTCGGAGAGTTTTGGGGCTGCCGGAGCCGACTTCTTGGCAGCTTTCATGTTTTCTTTTTTTGCTGCTTCCGCCGCGGCGAGTTTTGCTGCGGCTATGGCCGCTTCGTCCACCTCGAGAACCTTGACACGAGTGAGTTCAACGAAAGAGCGCATTAGTTCATTTTGTGTGGCACGGCGAGTGCTGAATGGAAATCCTCGTATCCTCGCATCATTCTGCCGCAGGACTTGCCCATCATAAGGGCCAAATAGAGTTCTCCTGTTTGTGCTTCCCGTTGCTCTGACGAACACCAATTCGGACGTGTCGATCATACCCTTCCAGTCCTGTAGCAATGCTCGAACCTCGTCTACGAGTGCTTGCTCGTTGTATCGCCTCAAATCAGCACCTGCCGAGTGCGCCGCGCCTTTTGCATTATCGTTTGACGACTGTGCACCGCCCTGCTTCCTTCGAGTAGTGTATCGATGGAATGTCTTGTGGGCTAGGACAGTGGCCTCTTTCGTTAATGGTCCAGTTGGTGTTGACCGCGTCTGCTTAGGAGTTAGGGAAACTACCATAGCTGCAAAATGGCCACCTCCAATCATGCACAGGAATATATGTGGCTCCTTGTATGCTTCGGGTAGCGGGACCCCAGTGCTCGGGTTTGTAGATATCTTCACCGCCGTCTTGGGGGCTAATTGCTTCCTCCTAACAATGTCAAGGATTTTTGTCTCGCAGCCCTGTTCTTCGTTCGTGAATATTGCGCGATAAATTCCAAGGTAGGTATTGCTGGGAAGCGTAGATGATGCGAACCATACTATTGGTGCTTTTCCTGAACCTTGTTTCCGTTTCGTGGGCGAGAAGCCTTCCTCGTCATGATTGCGATCCGAAGTTATAGCAGCTTGCTTTTTGAGTAGCGCACTTAGTGTTGTTTCTTTTCGTGCATTCTCATCCTCTTCGTCTTCTGTGTCCGATGAGTCAGAGCCAGAAAGACTCTCATCAAGGTCTGGCAGCTATTAGTGGAAGACCACATATACTGGTGGTGTAAATACCAGCCACTAGTTTCTCGAAGTCTCCTTCTGTCACCGGGTTTGCGCCTCTAATCTTCTGCTTTAGATTGTAGCCGTGTAGATCCGACCTGGTATGACTCCGCTGGTCCTCCAAGGTATGAACTGCTATCCCACAGAGAGAACAGGACTTCGATCCAGCAGCAGTCTCCGTTCTGGATTCCGGGATAAGCCCACTCGGGGAAGCTGCTTTTTCGGGCTGGGACACATCTTCGGCATCGTCTTTTCGCGTCAAAGTCGTGAGAATGTCCTGAGGTAAATCATACACTGATTCGTTATATATTTTGATTTTTTTTTGGACGAGGCTACAGGGACTCACCGTAAAGCGGCCTCCGCGTCACTTCTTCCTTTCGTTGGTCCATTGACTGGGCGCGGACGTGTCGGCTAAAGATATCTTGAGATGTCCTCAGACAACCTTGGTAATTCTTTCTACACAGGTGGGGGCGGATAAGGCTGTCGTAGGGTACCTCAGCGATAACCGGCAGGAAGAACTATCTTCCGGCTGGATCAAAATCTCCTACCCTGACGTATGTTTTTTTGTGTGGCCCAAGCTCCTGCTTGTACTTCTCCTCATCGATAGATGATGAAGAACCAGGGAATGATTCTGGGGTGGCACAAGATATCTGCAGTCTAGGGACTCCAAATTATGTTCCATTGGTTTACTTCGCATCTCGCATCCAGTCCAGCTACACACAAGCCTGCACAGTGGGCAATTCATCGTTTGGTCTGACACAAGCCTGGTGAAGCCCG
Source organism: Diplocarpon mali (assembly GCA_024741835.1). Classification (NCBI taxonomy): domain Eukaryota; kingdom Fungi; phylum Ascomycota; class Leotiomycetes; order Helotiales; family Drepanopezizaceae; genus Diplocarpon; species Diplocarpon mali. The sequence goes on from JAENRP010000014.1 coordinate 170,788, forward strand.
TCATCGAATTAAGCTCCCGTATCCCCACTCCCGTACTTAAGTTGACAGCCTCCCCCGTCCTCCCCCCCAGGGATGATCAATAACTCTAAATTCTCTCTACTCTCCTCCAATCCAATCAACCACCATGTCTTCCTGCTTCGGATCCCGAAAGAAATCCCGCGATGGTGACAGGCAGCCACTGCTCCCACAATATGAAGACGATACTTCTCTCCAACGGGCGGTCCATCAGAAGATGCACACATATCAGATGCTCAGAGCTCTTTCCAAGGGCTTCATGCCATCTACAGAGCAGACAATTGTCAATTTGAGAACTATCTTGGCATCAGATGTGCTCAATCCTGAGATGACTGGCCTGAGTGACAGCGGAAGGAGGCTGACGAAATACTCGAAGCAATGGCTGAAGGAGTTCATTGACCTGCTGGCCAACAAGAACGACGGCGATCAGATTCAAGACTTTATCTGGTTTCTGATACACTCGCGGGTCAGTGTTGACGTGGACGATCTGGTTCGAACTGCTACTTCGATCCGAGCAAAAGCAGACGCATCAGCTGGTATGTGGCATCCTAGTCGGCATTGAATGGTGCTAATGGAACCTAGCATACGAGAGTTTCAAGACGGCAGGAAGTCTCTTGCTGACAAATTCCGACTTCAGAATCTTCCTCTCAGATCTCAACACGATCGGACGACAGGTCTTTGCCGACACTGCTAATACGGTGTCAGAAGTCGCTGAAGAGGCTGCCAAGCAAATAGAACCCTCCGCTGAAGAGTTTGAGGCTGGTAAGAACCCGGGCAGCGAGAATGGTCCGGCTCCAACCGAGGATGATCTGGGAGCTGAAGCAGCCAAAATTACAAATGTTGTTGCCAATGGGATTAAAAAGACCGGCCTAGAGGCAGGTGCTAGTCTGAAGGAGAACATAACTGGCGACCAGAAAGACGCTTTAGTCTATCGTCTCAAAGCTGCAGTCACGAAACTCCGCAAGCGAAACGACTACTCTGATTCTGTGTCTACGATCGGACTTCTCATTAAGAGATATACAAAAGTTTACTCCAGAGCTGTGGACAAAACTCTCAACGCAGTCTCAGATGATGTAGAGACGAACGAGGAGCTCGACCGAGCAATCAAGAATGGGTGGTCTCTCGTCAGCTCTTTTGGAGACAAACAAGCCTGGAAGGAGCTAGAAGAGCGAGTTAGTAGGCTCATGGAACACTCTCAGAGCGACCCTGATTTCGAAAATCTCATGGAAGAGCTAGCCGCTTCTATTCAAAAGATGCTTACTGACCCCGACTTCTTCGAGTCGGCAGGTAACAAGATTGAAGAGTTGAAGGAGAAGTCAAAGGATCTTGGAACAGATTCCCCTATCCGTAAGGATGTTGATGCGGTCATCTACCAAGCCCGGAAGACGTTTGACTCTGTTATCAACGATCAAGATGTGTCAAAACTGCTCCAGACCACTCTCCGAATCTGGGACGTCCTCTCCCCGGTCAACAGTATCACAAACCACGACCTATTTACTGACGCTCACACTGTCTTCATCCCTCTTATCGTTTCAGCAATCCAATATATCCCCATCCCACGTCTCGAGATTTCCGTCCCCGAAATCGACCTCCTACTCGAGAACCTCATTCTCGAGCCAGGACGCACAATTAATAACACCTCATTCTTACCATTCCGCCTCAAAATAGAGACTTACAACGATCTATCTATTCGTAAAGCACGCTTCCGCACTATCAGCTCCGTCAAATCTCTTGTTACAATCAAAGCTCAAGGCCTCTCTATCCGCGCCGACGAAATTGGCTTCTGGCTCAGGGCCCACAAAGGTCTTCTCCGTCTCACCGACCAAGGAATCGCCTCTTTTGAACTGGACGACAGGGGCATCGACATCGAACTTGACGTAGAGATCGGCAAGGAACGTCTCGAGAAGATCCTCACTCTGAAGAACGTCCGGGTTAAAATCCACCATCTCAGCTATACCCTTCGCAAGAGCAAACTCGCCTGTCTCGCCTGGATATTCAAGCCCTTTCTCCGGCCCATCATCCGCAAAGTCATCGAGCGCCAACTTGCCACCGCCATCGGCGATTTCTTTCACGCCGCAAACCGTGAGCTGCTCTTCGCCCGTGAGCGCCTGCGCGCCACTCGCATCTCAGACCCGCAGGATCTGAGGACGTTTGTCAAGGCTATCATCACGCGTCTGACGCCAGAGGAAGACCCGGATTTGTATACCAACGTAGGTTTAAGAGGCGCAGCGGGCCAGAGGGGTCATATTTTTGCTGGGGTATATACGCCAGGTAGTGTGGTCAAGCTGTGGGATAAGGAGGCTGCCAGAGCAGGTGAGGTGGTGGACGACAACGCTAGTCAGGGATGGAGGAATAAGATCTTTGATGTGCAGGCTAGGTCACTTTTCTAGGCGAGGATGGCAATCAAGGCTTAGTCGATGGGGGAATGACAAACTTTCACGGTCCGCGAGGGGATAAATGAAAAAGGGAAGGCGGGGGTTGGCAGCCAGCGTTTTGGGTCGTTCAAATTTTTCCCGCCATTATAAAAATTGCAGCAATATCTTCGAGGATGAACAAAAGCTGAAATGAACAGAGTTCAACGTGATACTCAAATAAGAAGGGTCATTATTACCATTTTCAAGGTGAACTTGGTAAGTAAATAGTGCCCCTCACTCAAGCGACATATGGATCCACTAACGCCACTTGGCAACGAGGGGCAGAAATGCACAGGCACTGCATTACTTCGCATCGCCACTCACTATGGCCCGGTGCTGTTTCCAGAGCAATAAAGTTCGCTTCCGGCAACACAATAGAGCATACACATAGAGGAAAATATCATGCATAGCTCTGTACCTGTGCTGTTAGCTTTCAACTAAACCCATAAGCCATCTTACCATTGCCTCACTTCCATGCATACTCTATTATCAATCATCACTATCGTTATCTGTATAACATATAGGACAGACTAAGCCCAAGTCCAATTATCTAACTCTACTCTTCAATCCACCGCCAGAATAAGATATGTCAAGCGAGCTTGCAGTAATTCGCCGGGAAACTCCCCTTCACGCCGCGTAACTCGCCCTCCCACCAATCATCCGTGCTATCCGTTTTCTTGATTACCTTAATCTGGTCGCCTTCTCTGAAACTCAGGTCGCCCTGGCTCTGTCCTTCGAAAGCGTAGAGAGCCACGGCAAAGATAATTGGGTTTTGTGAGCCGATGCGTTTCGGAGGCGGCGGCGGCGGTTTCTTCTTCTGGAGGGCAGATGGGTTGGTGGATGATGATCGCTGGAAATAATCAATACTAGGTCCGGCTGGCGAGTGGGCAGGGTAAGAGGAGACGGGCGTGAGGTGGCTGGAATAGTCTGGTGGTGAGTGCGCGGCTACTGGTTCTGGGGAAGATGTGGGTATTGGTGCAGGGGAGGCGAAGGCTGGTATTGACTGCGAGGAGGGGATGCGCAAAACACGCTTTTCGGAGTGGGGTGATACGGATTGTGAGCTGGGACCTTGAGATGGAGGGCGACGGCTGACTGGGCCGTTGCGGACGTTGAGGCCGGTTACTGAGGATGTTTTTAGGGAAGCATCGCCGAGAGCCAAGGGCTGGTTGATGGCTTTCCCGCGGGCGATGAGGGCAATTCTTTCTATTTCTTGCTGGGCTGGCTTGAAATCGCTGTTCCATACCGAGATAACGTCTGCCATAGGTGGTGGAGGAGAAGGAAAGCCAGCGTCTTCACAGTAGTTGTGTAGTGCCGTGTAGTACTGGGCGATAATTGTGTTCTGAATTAGAATCTGAAAAGCCAGCAGGTGAGGAAGAATAGAAAATGCGGCGGTAACAAGAGGAGGGAGATTTTGCTTGAGAGATTCGTCCAGCACTTTGAATTCCTACATGAGGTTGTTAGCATATTAGTCTTGCATACTAAGCGTCTTCAAGCACACCTCTGCTGCCCTTGACGATTCCTCCTCAGCTTTTACCAGAGCTGCATTCTCTCGATCCGTCCGCCTGACCTTTCTTTGATAGTTGTTGACTTTGTCAGTGTAACGCTCCCAATCCAGCCTCTTATTCTCTCTCTTCTTAATGACCTTCCGTATAGGTTGTATGTACTCTCGCGCTTCTGTGGCAGGCCGAATGACGCGCGATTCCATCATGCTGACCTCGTCCAGGAGATCAGTCTTGAGTTCGGTGTATACATCCTTCAATTTTGAGGTTCGATTGAGCTGTTCGCGAGAAGTCATAACTGCCGGTCGTCCGCCTTTACCGTCTGTACCGGCAATAGGGCTATAGAGCTCCTCGAACAAGCTAGATATCGATACGTTGATCCCGAGGATCGAGACCCATGCGTCCCTCCAGTTTTTCGAGGCTTCGATGATCTGGGTTCAGTTAGCAAGACTCCAAGGTATTCGACGATCAGACCACTAACCTTGGAAAGCATTTTATCCGCGTCTTCGTAATCGTTGAGAAGGACAGAGACGCTGGAACTGTCTCCCGCCCCCTTCCCCATAATCCTACCGAATTGACGGTGCATGGAATTCATCGTGAAGGATGTATTACTCACGCCACGGGAAGCCGGTAGTGACTAGTATTTGCCAAAGCTGCCTATAACGAGCTACTTTCTATGGTTCCTAGACAGGCAGAATGAAGGAATCTAAATACTAACTAGGATGGTCAATTGAAACAGCCTGGCCACGTGAAGAAATAGTGACTGTAAGGTAGCGGATTTTGGACAGGTACAGCAGGGTGAGCGTGTTGGTTTGTTCTGCCATCTGCCCTGTTTCGAGATCCTCTGCGGGGTGCTAGAGCTACACCTAAGTCCCACTACCTACCTGCCTACCTACCTACCTACCTATAGGATGGCTTACGAACAAATGTCATAAACTCGCAGGCAAACGAATGATCCTGGATTGATGCAATCATGGCGAAGCGTAAAATAGAGAGAAAATGGATGATTACGCCTCTACAAACGAGGCGCCATCTTGGCCTTATTAACTAACTGGCTCTATAGTTACCCAAGCGCACGTGATTCCGCGGAATTCGCGTCGCGTGGTGGAACTACTCTGGTGCATCTCTCCCAAAGTCCCAAAATTCAGATCCTCTTCCAATTTATGTGGCGGGCCAAAAATTAGAAATGACTGCCTCACACGCTGGGACAATCAATACCTCGATGGATGTCCCACAATCACAGAACACCGCGCCAGTCCTCGAATTTCGATGCCTATACACACCAGATATCCGGCGCAAGCAGAAACGATGGCAGGATGGCCGGCTCAAGTTCCATACCTTCAACAAGCGAATCATGGTCTATGATGAGAGGTCTAATTTTGTGGGAGATACACACTGGAAAGGAGGACTAGATTTCGAAGAGGGCGAAGAGCTGGAGCTGGAGCGGGGAGGCATACTGGTAGAAGTGGGAGAATGTATTGGGAAAAGAAATCAAGATCTCTCTGAATTATTCGACAAACGAGTAAAGGGAAGGGAAGAAAGGGTCTCAGCAAAAATTGCTGCATCGCCTGGCCCAATGCGAACTCAATATACACCCGCCGGGTCTGCTCAATTGCGACCCAAACCACTCAATGCTATGTTGACACCGACTGGCCATTATGGAAGAGCAATAGTCTCGAGTACATCGCCATTCGAGGAGAGGCAGAGCGCAGGCGAAAAGCGGGATGAGAACGAACCCCCAACGAAGCGAAGGAGGCAGGGTGATGCTACTTGCAGCAAGAATGGCTATGCGCAGAATCTCATGGGTGCTACGTTATCGCTGGGATCTTCGAGACCTTCGAGCACTCCGATGATTCGTTATGAGCCCATCAAAACACGACCGATGGCTCTATATTCACCGGCAAATGCCATTGACTTTACTATGGATGATGAGGAAGAGCGTAGAGCGGCTGATGCGAGACGAAAAATTGCGAAAGAAGAGAGAAAGTCGATGTTGGAACGACCTAGTGCCAAAATCAAAAAACACAAAAGTACCTCTCCCGCGAACAGCGGTTACGCCAGCAATCTTACCGGAACACCGCTCGTGATTTCCAGGCCCGATGGTAGGAAAGCTACCAAAACTGTGCCAGTCAAGCCATTGACTCATGCACGGCACCAGGAGAAAACAGATCCTCTATTGGAATCTGGGGAAAGCTCCATAGGTATTGAACAATCTTCCAACCGACAGATTCAGGAAGTGAAAAAGGCAAAGGCTGTAAGCCAGGCCGAGATGGGAGACGAGAACTATTCGAATGATAGGGGAGATAATTTTATATCCATGAACACTCTTTCAAAGAGACAAAGTCCTCAATCGATAAAAAATGCAAAGGACCAACGCGCTCACGCCATTGATCTGGACGGCAAGACCTCGTTTCCACCTCAAGAAGGCAGCTTTATTGACATAGAATCTACCCCTACGCTGCTGCGCAAAAATTTAGCGAAGCCCAAAAACTCTACTCCCAAAGTCTCGAGGCCTTCAATAATGGGGCAGGTGACACGGTTGCAATCTTCATCGCCCCTACGCGTGAGCCTGACGACCCCGGCCCTCCAGCAGAGTGGAAGCTTCCGCAAATCAACAATCCAAGACTCATCTATTGCTGACCTTTCACCAGAATGCCAGCGTCCTGCTTCTGGTCTACGAATCAGATCTAGAGGTCCTCGGAAAATGATGATGCTTATGGACCGCTCAAGTGTTCGTTCTTCGGGTACCCGCGGCTCAGTTGGAAGAGAAAAAGCGCCCCCCGGACCCCTAGAAGCACTGCATATAACTTCAGACGAAGTAGTGCTATCTCAGCTGACTACAGCAGTAGACGGCTTCTGTGAGAAACAAGAAGCGATATTGCAGGCTCGACTCAACAGCACGCGACCAAAACATCACTTGGTAGACATATCTTCTTCCGATCCGGATAATGGCATTGACCATCACAAAATTGATTTGCTTCTGTCCCGCAAGAGTGTACCAAGTCAAAAGCAGGTGGAGCTATTTCGTTCTGTACCAGTATCAAGCCCGCCCATCCACACGAACCCCCCTGCGAGACGGATTGAGCAGACAACACCAGCCGAGAAATCCAATTATGTGGCAACCAAAGGAACATCTTCTGCTGGAATGAACGTGCTCGGGGATTCCCATCCTCTATCGGGGTTAGTAATTGTAGAGACGAGAACTGACAGGAACAACGAACCATGGAGACATCCACCGCCAGCAAGAAGCTACCAAAATGCAGTACGCAAGGATTTTTCATCTTCGGTTAAACAAACGGTAGAAGATACCCATCCTCTAAAGCGTCATGTTGACGTGTTGAAAAGTGTAGCGCGGGTCTCCGAGCGGAAGGAAGACGCCGCAGCTCTTTCGAAAGGTTATATACGAGAAGGCGCGAGTATCCAGGATGAGTCAATCAACTTCGAGTCTGGAGGACGTCGCCCTGATCCGTCCAAGATCACTAAATTCGCAAGTCACCAAACGACTTCGTCTCAGAAGCTGTTCGAAGCCCCCGAATCAAAGCTGCCAAAGACAGCAGAGTTGCCACAGAACACAGATGGGGAAAGAAGCTACAATCAGAATAATTTGAAGTCTGGAAAGAAGACTCTGCAGCCTGGCTACGAGCACGAAGAAATACCTAGGCCAGGAAATCAAGCCAATCACGCTTTAAGACCAGGTGCAGAGATCAATATTTTAAAGCCCGCTGGCCTGCCTGAGCATAATATTAGTGTTGTGCAATCAGCATCTGCTCATTTCAGGGTAATGATGCAGCCATCGGCCAGCTCAATAAATCTGGTTGCAGGGGCCATGTCAGATTCCGCCGATTCCGCAAGCTCTCGTCAGTCAAACTATTCGAGAATCGGACCTCCATCCAACGAAGCGGCAGTCGAGCTATCTCTCAAGCCGCCCCCACGCGTCGAAGAGGCATTGGAAGCCACGTCGGAGCCTTGCAGCATACCAGACTTCAGCTCAGCAAACACCTTTGCAATAGAATCTACAGCCTTAGGCACCCTAGACTTGAAAAATGACAACTCTTGGATGGGATTTCCGAAAGCTAGACTTGCTAATCCTGCAACGCGCGGGAAATCCCTACAGACTTTGGCTGCCAGTACTGTCGAAATGGCGAATCCTTCCTTCAAAAGCCCTATGCCTCCGCCTGCGCCACGCAGGCCGATTCGTACCGAACAATGCGAAGTGTTAGTCGGAGGTGAAGATCAAGCTAGTGGGGCAGACTCTGAGAGGAAAGTAGCTCTTGACGGGCCTTGGTCTCGTGAGGCGTTTGATTTATTTGGCCTTCGAGGGCCTCCGCAGCGAAATACTGGATCAAAAGTCGCCGCAGCATAGCATAGAGGATCGCTTTCAATACAACAGTATTCTGAATACTTCATGCGTTCTACACAAGACCCTCTTGGAAGTTTTTTACAAGGGGATGCTTCAGTAGGTGCATTCAAGTTCTTATATTTTTTATTTATCGACTCCCCTCGGCCAAAGCTAGCTTTCCTGATGCGTATAAGGGCATCTTTCGCATATTTTCTATGAAACTTTCAAAATCTTCATTACATATCATCGTAGACGGCGATTGACAATTACTTGTAAGAGTTAGTTAATCCAAATGGTATGGCCTGAAACCATAGGGCTTTCTGCTAGAAAGAGGGCAATCGGGCAGGAGTTGACAAGGAGTTGGAAAACCGAACTTTCAATTGCAATTTGGCACCCTCCCTTGCTTTGCCAAAATGCAATTTACTATCATTAATTTACGTTTTCTATCGCCCTTCTCATATTTCGTCGAGATCACAAGAATATGTCCTCAGCCTCAATTGGGCTTGTCGGCTCTGTGCTCGCCGCCTCAGCCACAACTAATGATATCGTCTGGTCCACAGCTCAACGAATATGCCAGCCTTTGACCACCACTGCAATCTTCGGCTCTGGCAGACAAGAAAAGTGTACCTGAATTGAGTCTTGCGGCATTTTGGCACCGTTGGGCGAATATTCGAAGCCAGTTTCGTCGCTCGTTTTGGTCAGCCAGACTGGCTGGAGTACGTGTAGCCTCATTTTGACACCGAGAATCTGAGCAGCTGTTGGGTAATTCAGGGTTCGAGCAGAGCACTGCCCTTGTGCCTTGAGGCGGATGGCGGAGCACTGCGACTAAACATCCTCCGATAAACAGCTGATTATTGCTTCGACGGCTAAATCGGATCCTTTAAATCGTCGCTTATGCTTTTCGCATTTCTCTTTGCGCTCTTTTCGTATCATGCAGGTGGTCCAGGACCGGATTTTGCATCGATCAATCAATCAACACGCTGTATCGATGGGTGCCTAGCATCGAGCCCGCCAACAACAAGAAGCGTCAGCCTCGAGTCCTCCCTCACCGGTTAACCAGATCTACTTCGACCATGGACGGAGATAGTAGACCACCATGGCGCACCTCTTCCAGCTCGAATTCACGATCGAAACGCCATCAGTCTCTTAACCTCTCTGTCAGAACGGCAAGCCATTCGACCCCGCCAGCGACGAAACAAGATCCAACCCCGCAGCAACCACGCCTGACATACCCTCTGCCAATACCCAAGGACAAGGAAGCAAGGGCTTTAGATCTTTACATCGCCTACTGCGACGCATTTCTTAAAGAGAAGGTAGAAAACAGCGATGTCGAACTGAATTCCGCAACTAGCCATCGCGACGGCTATCACTTGAGCGTGCCAGGACCGCCGACTGCCCACTCCGTGACTTCCTACGCTTCCTCGAAATATAGCCTAGCAAACCCGAGCTACGACAATGTCACCGACCTCTCATCTGTTGTCTCTTTCGATGACAAGGACGAGCTAGCGTCTGCTGCTGCGAAGAGTGAGGGAGAGCTGATATCTTTTGATGGCAAGAAGGTCAAACAGCGCAGGAGGAAAAGGCTGGATCCAGTCGCAAGAGCAAAGGCTGCCCTGGTTCGGTACCTGGTATCTTGCTCGGTCTGCCGCAGTCGGAGGGTAAAGGTAGGGTGTCTACAGTTCTTTTTGTCAGGATCAGAATTTGACCGAGCTCAAGTGCCCTCTGGACCACCACGACATTCCACTCCTCGAAAAGCTCCGACAACAGCGCTTGGAGGCAGAACGGCCCCGGGCTGGAGAAGACCCCGGCTCTTCTATATCGAACTCTTCCCAGCAGACGGCTACATCGCTATCCACATGGCAAAATACCGGGCCCGATGTCTCGCAGTCAAATGCTCTGATGGGTGTTGGAACCAAGCTGGATCTCGAACAAGTCTCTGGGAATTATACCTCGCAACTAGATATCCAGTCACCAGGAGAGGCAGCATTCGGCGACATATTGAGCGATATTCCAGCACCAACTGTTCTTGACATCGCGACCGATCTTCCAATATTCAGCCCCAACCCATATGCATCCTACCAGGACGGCCAAATGATAGCGATCGGTGTGCATAGAAATGGGTATTTCTATTGCCAGCATCTAGATGGGCTTTGCCATGAATCCTTCGCCACCGACGAAGATCTGCAAGTCCACTTTGAGACCGCCCATTTCGCGTTTACACGTATCCACCCAGCGCACCGTCTCATGTGTTCTTCTTGTAACTCTCTGAACCACGACATGCTAAGCCCCTGTACAAATTGTTCTTTACTCGGTACCCTGGAGCTCTGGGTGTACGGGAACTTCATCCCAATTCCGTCATTCTATCCCGACGCCCCTGGCCCTCAGGGTGTCGGAAGCTTCACCACGGATATAGTGTTCTCGTCCATGTCGTATGACAGCATCGATTTGCAGTGGGATCAAGATCTGAATAGCGGGACCTTTGGCGGAACTATGGACACTGAGAGCCATCATTTCGGAGTGGAAGGCAGGGGGGATGCATTTGGCGGGAGCCAGTACGACTATCAAGCCTCGAACCCCTCGAGTTACAGCGCCAACTTTCAGGGCAATTTTCTCAGTGGCGCCATACAAATGGCTAGAGAGCCCGTCTCGATACATCTAGTCTACGAAAAAGCCCGAAAGTCACCGCAACGCCCCGAGCACATTGTTTTCTTAGTTCTACTTGGCATCATTATACTTGGCATTGACTATTACATACTCGCGATGGATCGCCTCACCACGATAATCCGCGTACATCTCCCTCTGCTGGGATTTATTGGCACATTAAGCTGTTTCGGGAGGTGCCTCTCGACCAAGTCGCGATTGCGGCGAACCCGACTAGTAAGTGCCTGACCCGTCTACTATCATGAGGCCGAGAATGTAACCAACTTGCCGCAGAAATCGCAAATTCTCGGGTCTTCTTTATCCCCAAGTGCGGGCAGACAACGCCCACCACGTTCGGGCGGTTGTAGTAACGTTAGGGGATGAGTTGGGCACTTTACTCTTTAAATGACATAAGTCCTTGTCGGACATATGAAATTCTTTGACAGCGTTACGTTGTATGACGAATGGCGACTCGCGCTACTTATGAAACAATCTTTCTCTCATGTGTCACATAATATGGCATCGAGCTGTCTATTTTGATATCGGACCGAGCGGCTAGAAATCAGCACGTCCTTCACACCCCTGTCTACGCATCTTCTGCTATCTGCCCATACACATTATTCGACAATTCAACCATCCGCGCAAATTGTCACCCTACCACTAGCAAGTAAATCGAAGAGGGAATCATTGCGGTTGGAACATGGCTTTGGAGACCTCGGGTAACTAGGCTTAAATTCCTTTTTGCTAACAGTATTCTTTTTCTCCACCAAAATACGACCCGATTTTTGATCTCGTGGAGACAAAGCACCGCAGCAGTGCTTGCCCATTTGCATGAAATTGCAAGTCCAAACATATTACCTACGCCAAAATCATCCTGCCGCGTCCTCGTCTCTTCTGCTCTCGCTTTCAGCTTCCAAGAAGTTTGTTTATGTACTTGTATCCAGTACCTACGTAGAAGGTACTGGGCTCCGTACGCGATTTCAAGCAGGGCCCTTTCGTGTGCAGAATCGGGAGTTGGGACTACGTAAACCGGACGTGCCGAAGCGTATATGTGTTTGCGATTTACGCCGCGGCGCCTTTCGAGATCATGGGATGCTTTTGCTAGTGCATGGGGTTAGACTGTTCACGGGGGATCCCCGAAACTGACCTCGAATCCAGATTTCTGTCTCCGAAAGCTGCTGCGGGGACGTGTCGCCGAATATTGATATCTCTCCTCTCGTGCTGTAGATGGTACAGGGGTCTGGCCGAATGCGCTATTGCGAAGACATTGTAACCGGATTTAACGTGTGATCTTTCGTTTGGGACGATGAGCACCGCGGGACGTTGGCTGATTTCCCTTGTGTCGCTCGGGCGCAGAACTCTGCAGCTTTTTCTGCGCAGCGAACGAGAATGAAGCATCGTGTGTCGAGCACTCTCTAAGTTTTCCCTGGGGGATCAGCTCGATTGGCTCCCTCGGGTGAGGAGGAAAGAATGTAGGTTCCAAGCCGCTTCACCTCAGGGGTCAGAGAGGGTCACCCGTCGCCCACGCGCGACGACGACTTCATTCACCTCAATCAGGTCCACCAGCGTACCTGGTACGGGAGCTTGCGGGCCCTGCGACACGGTGTCGGCATGGTGTTTTCAAGCGTTAATCAAAACATGTCTAATCCATCCCGCCGTGCCGCACGCTTCGGGGTCGGCAGAGCTCGGTCGATCCGATGAGTCGCGATGAGCCGGACCAAGCCTTTCCCTTGATGGCGTGATTGGATCGGCTCTTGGGCTTTTCAGAAGCTGTATTGATTGAGGATCCATGGAAGTATACAAAGTTGGAGACTGTGGCCTAGGGCGTCAGTAACTCTGTAGAGACGAACTGTGGAAGGACGAACTCGCCCCGATCCATATAACATGCCTCTTTGGATTTGCAGGAGACAGCTACAGACGAGTCGATTGTTGCGGATGCACGTACACAGTTAACCTTCACCCCGTAGCTACACAGTCTCGCGGGGAGTCATCGAGCAAATCCTGCTAAGCTTAAAGAGGCCTCACCGGCTGACATGGACTTCATCATTGGTTATCTCGCGGAGTTTCGCGTAGAGCTGTGCAGGGCAGCCATAGTCGTGCAGCGATTTCAGCTCCAACAACAAGAGAAGCCACCAATGGTAGGTGAGCAAGGTAAGCAATACAAGCAATGTAAGCAATGTAAGCAATGTAAGCAATCCTGACTCGATCATGGCCCCGGCTACTGTGTGGCTCTGTCGCGCAAAGCCTCTTTTCCCTTTTCGCTCGCCGGTACGGCACGTGACTGTGCACCTGAGGCCAGGCGAATTTCATAAGACTCAGCTTGTCCGCGAGGCACTCTCCGCTGCATTCTCCTGTCCTGAATCCCCTCGCAGCTTGACATACGCACTGTGCTGTAATCGTTGGTTCCCTCCTCGTCGCCGGCTTGTCGACGACGTTTGAGTCAAGTCACAGAGAAAACCTGGCACAATTGAGCTGAACCCTTCGGCGGTAACCTTTCACGACACACCCCACTCTACTACCGACCAGTTAGTCAACAGAGACGCAATCATTCGCAATGGCCGCCTCGTTCACCATCACTCAGCCCTTCTTGGGCGCACCTCTGCAATTCCAACCCGAGTAAGTCCTTTTGGGTAGCCAAGTTATCCAAAGAATAAGTGACAGGCTCAATATATTCCTGCGTCCTGCCCTGTCATGGGATCTCGGCTGATTTGGCCAGTCTGGGATCCAAGGAACTCGAGGCCTTGGTAGATGCCTATGTCAGTGGCCATGGCTCCAAGCAAGAGAAGTTCTCCGTCGTTACGGTCGAGTTCTTCAACCATGCCACGGTCGACCTCAATACCGGTGCCCTGACACGGACAGTAAGTAATCAAGATTCACCAAGATCTCACGGATAATGGTTGATCGGAACAGTATGATGTCTATATTGCCCCGATTTTCGACCATTCCCCAATGGAATCACAATCGTCTGGACACTCTCCGACTATCTTCACCCCATCTCCAGGCTCCTCTACCACCTTGGGTGATTCCGGATATGGCTCCTTCGGCATGCCTACACCAAGTGTGACTCCTCGCACCAGAACGCTGGGCTCTGCGAGGCTCGTCAAGAGAGCAGCGAAGAGAGACAGCAAGACCAAGATGCCAAAGGTTGAGGAGACCCGCTTGCCTGGGTTCTCTATCATGACCAAGGACGGGATCGATGTTACGACAACTGCTGGTCGGGGTACGAAGACAAGAGAGCAGAGAGAGCATGCTCATTTGATGCGAATCTTGAAGGCCTGTGACGCGTGCAAGCGGAAGAAGATTCGAGTAAGTGCTTGCATTTAGCTCTTGTGCGACTTTCCAAAGACTAATCGAAGTAAGTGTGATCCTTCCCATAGAACATCTCACAACCTGTCACGAACTTCCTCCACAACAATGACCTCCTCCGCCTCGGCTGGTCCTCGTTCGCAGTATGAGGGGAACGGCAACCTCCCCGGTCTAACAAGACAATCGACCCAGGCTTCGCAAGGTACACCATTCACACCTTTAAATGCCATTGACGACTTCGTCCTGTTCCCCGAGGATGCGTCCTGGAACCCGGAAATGTCACAAGCCGACTTGGGAAGTTTCAATTTCGATCTCGCCGATACGGATTGGAAGATGGGCTCGGAATTCGACCTCTCATTCGGCGGGCGACAGCAACCGTTCGTGGGTAATCTTGACATCGATCCTCAGTTGGTGCATTCGTTCAACCAACAGCCACACTCTTCGGCTGGCCAACAGAACATCACATCCATTCCTCACACGATTGGCTCCTATCCTGTCCCAGCTGAAAGATTTGACCTCGATCAATACTTAGTACCGAATCAACGTGCCCCGGTCTACATAGGACCTCATTCTGCCGCGCAACATCAGGAATTCTTCCAGCAGTCGTCAATGTCACCGGGTCCGAGCGGTGACTTGATACCATCGACCTCGGATTGGAGCCTACTAGAATCAACACTACAAGATTCCCCTGGCGGAGGCGCTAACTTGTCATCGCCCATGCGCCCACCGTCCAGCCAAACCTCTAGTGGCGGGATTCAACAGCGGGTTAGTCGTAACCAAGAAGCTGTAATGACTCGAGGCAAATCTACCGCAATGCATGCCAGTGGCTCTGGTTCTAGGTCTGGTACCGTAGTGGATCCTCCTGATAATCTCGATGTTCCACCGGCATCAAAGCAACGACGTGCTCTAGCTGTCCACTGGGGCGGCTCGAGCTCATTTGCGGGCGGGCTATCTACTCTGGCCCAGGAGTGCCACACAGTATCGGAACGTCTTCGTGCTATCAAGTCGTCCGGATCCGAGAATACCGCCCTGGTCAAAGAACTTCAATCGCTGAGATCTGTTGCTAGATTCCTCAGGACTGGCGGAACAACGGTTCCAATGTCGACACGTGCTGAAGTCCAGGTCTACCAGGCACAATTACAAAATTTGTCGACCCGACTGCTTGAACCCTGCTCTGGATCGAGACCAGCTGCAAACCCGCTACTGAACACATTGGATCCAGATTTCTATCCTGAATTCCTCCGACAATGTCAAGTACAGGCCCGTAGACTTGTGAGCTCGCTATGCGCCACGGTCAACACTAGCCAGGTGCAGAGTACCGGCACTCATTCTCCCATGAATGCTGGACCGTTGATGCCAGGCCCTAGGCTGCAGCTCTTTTCGCCATCGCTCAGCCAAGAAATGGAACACGCATCTCTTATATCAGGTGACATATGGGTTGACAGTGCCATGGGCTGCCAGACATGCAATGGCGCATCGATCATGGAAACGTCGTCTGGTTCGGCTCGTGGAGATGGCGTTGCTCGTAGTCACCCGTCCCATTCGTGTATCGGCAATGGCCTCTTTTCACGACGAAGCCAGGGAGAAGAGCTGGGCCGCGGAACATCGTGCATGCAGGAAGTTTTTGGGTCCTCTCTGAGTGTAGAGGAGCCACGAGTCGATCTCGATCAAGCAGGCAGTCCCAACAAGTTCGCCCTGCCGCTGCCATTGACATCACAACCAGATGCCCTGCCCCTACAGATAGAGCAACTTGGCAGAAACTTGGATATTCAAGTCAACTCCGCCGTAGATTCTTACAATGTTCCGGCATCCCGCAGGAAATCTTCGCATCGCAATGCTCAATTCTTTGCGGGTCATGCCAGCATCGAAGAGGTTTTACAGGTTCAATCTAGCACCGAGCGCTCTCCGACTACAACTCTTCAAACTCCTACCGATAATGGGACAGGCGTCCCGGACCTGACTGAGTCTCACTGCCTTGCTTCGAGTGTGATCCGGTTGCTGGCAGTCATGGCCGTACTGGCCGTCATCGGATCGTTTTTTTCGTGCTTGAAGGTATGGAGATAGTTCAAGAAATCATCTACAGGCTAACGCGGATAGATCTTTACGTCAGACACACTCCCAGCCTTATCAGTCCTCCAGGTTCCCGGTCACCTGAGAGGCAGCTGTCATGAATGGGTTGGCACCGACCCTAGCGTCTCAGTTGCCAAACTCTTACTGTGTGCTCCCATGGTCACCCAATCACCGTCCGTCCTCAGCCAGTCTCATATCGCATGTTTCGGCATATACATGCTCCAACTCTTTACAGGAGCCACGGAGACATGCTCCGCTACGAAGAGCATAGCAGAGGTATGCTACCTAGCCACGGCCATGACGAGCCACGCTCTTCACGGTACACGCTAAAAAGTTCACAGCGAAGTCGGATCAGCGGGGTGAAATACATGCAGAGAAGCAGCAAGCCGTTGTTGTCGCTGCCAAGCGAATTCCGCCCCGAGACGACAGCAGCGTGATTCGCGATCGAGAGCTTCGCCGAGAGCTGCAGCTGGGCTGCTAGATGGATCAAGCTCTACGGCCATGGTAGGAAGTGGGAGCGAGAACGCCAAGGGAGGAAAAGGAAGTCGGGCGAGGCAGCCTGGTGTAAATGGAGATGGTCACGGATAGACAATACACACACAGCATCACCTGCCAAGCATGTTCTGTCGTGCAAAATGGATTCATAGTGCGGTGACATGACATGACACCGGGCCAGCACGCGCTCTATCAGCAGCCGACGCCTGCTTGTACCCTTCTGCAATACACTACGGATCGCGCATGATCCTATGCCTCAAAAAGCCCCCCTCCTCTCCCTCTCCGACAGAACAAGAAGATGCCATCACCACCCCTCCCCCCCTGTCCCTCGAATCCTCCCTCCGGTTCTCCCCCCCCCAACCAAGCCCAGCCCCCTCTCCCCCAGCGCCCCAGCAGCCCAGCGAGGGGGTATCCAGCCCTACTCCGGATCCGGATCACCAGGGGTGCCTCCCGCGGGCTGCATCTGCTGCTGCCACGCCTTACACCTACAATCCCGACTCCTCGCGGTGACCCCATCCCATCCCATCCCATCGCATCCCATCGCAGCCCAGCCGATCCGGCCTCCTCTCCTCTCATCTCCTCTCCTCTCCTCTCCCAGCCATGGTGTCCAGCCCAGCACCCAGCTCGATGGATACCGAGGAAAGAGAGAAGAGCAGAAGAGCAGAAGAACAGAAGAAATCAACAAATCAGGAAAAGAAGAGCAGAAGAGCAGAAGAGCATAAGAAATCAAGAAAAGAAGAAAAGGAAAAAAGAGAAGAGAGAAAGCCACGTGGCTCGGCGCCTCCCCCACCGCAGCTTCGACGGGTCTCTCCCTCCCTCCTCCCCGCTCTCGTGACGAAAGGCACAGCTGGCAGCTGGTGACGAGAGTGGTAGCAGTGTCTGGCGGACGTGGATGGGAGCCGGCGAGCGGGACGGCCGGCTTCGAGGATGAGATCTGGGGGCATGGGATGGCGAAGGTTGCGAAAAAGTAGTGGATAAAGTTTGGCAGGTTGTGAGCTGAAGAAGGAGAAGAGGGAGAACAAAAAAAAAAAAAACTTCCCTACACCCCGAGTGCAAAGCACCACGACTGGGAAGAATCTCACTGGCAAGATCACCTCCCCCCTTCCGCTTCCGTCGAGTCACGGAGAAGACCGCCGCGTTGATTCACAAGACATCTCGATTCCAAGCGCAGACATAAATGCGTTGAAATAGACCCGTTCGCCAGACTCACACCCCCGACCAAACGCCATGCAAGAAGATGCCGCTCGATACATCGTCACCCACCCCCCCGTCTACGATCTCAGCGCTCTCAGCCGCTCCCCCAGCCCATCCTCTTCGACCTCGGTAGGGCCGCTCTTGACCGGCGCCGCGGTGACCGCCTTGGCGCCCTCCATCTCCTGGTGCAGCTCCACGCCCGCCTCGTCGGCCACCTGGCTCATCAGCCGGTCGACATCCTCTTGCGGCGTCCCGACGGCGGTCGCCGACGTCGTGGCGTTCTCGTAGTACCCGGTGGCGACGTCGAGGTCTTCGAACTGCGTCTCGAAGCGGTCCATGACCGCGGAGATCTGCCCGCGCCGCGTCGTTAGGCCAGCCCTCCTTGACACGGGGGGATGGGCACACCTTCTCCAGGTCCATGGCCTTCATGGCCTGGTCCATTCCCTTCACCACGTTCATCATGCTGCCCGTCACCTGGCGCATCGTCACGGCCGTCTGCACCCGGCTGGCCACCGCGTCGATGCGGCTCCCCAGCCTCAGCAGATTCAGACGCTCGTTCTGCTTGCGGATCGCATTCTGCGCGTAGATCTTCGCGATGTCGTTGTGTCCTTGCTGGATTGCCTGCCGGGAATTCCCCACCGTTAGGCACGGGCGGCTCTCCCGCGGAGGGACAGCGAGAAGGNTCTTGAGCTTATCCTTCTCCGTCTTCTCGTCCTTGCTGGCCTTGGTGGCTTGGCGATTGAGTTGCTTGGCTGTGAACTGGGAGCTGTCAGCTGGATTCCAACGACCTGCTGTCCCGTTGCTGCTGGATGACGGGGAGGCCCGCCTCTCGAGCTGGGGTGAGATGGACGTACCTTCAAGTTGAAGAGCGCTTTCTCGAGGCCGGACATGCTGGAGGGGCTTGAGGCAGATACTTGTCCGGGTGTGTGGTGTTTGCAATCGGGTGGAGAGGCTTCTGCGAGGGAGAGAGAGGAGGTTGGTCGTTCAGCCTCGTGATTGAGCCGCCGAGGAGTGACGAGGTTTAGCTTGGCTCGCTTTGTACGGGAACTTTAGACACTCGCACACGCAGATCTATCGTCATCACCCCGCCATTCATACCAAGACAATAAGTGCTCGCCCCCATGGTCAATTACAAAAGGTGCTTCTCCTGCCTGCCACTCTCCTGTCAATCCTTGCAGTCTCCCTCAGCAGACATCAAATCTTCAGAATGCCCCCGAGACCAAAACTCAACGTGCAAAACTTCCCGCGGCCACCCCGTCTCGAGCGAACACCCCGCCACGTCCAAATCAAATGGCACGGCCAGACGATCGCCGACACAAAAGAAGCCTACTGGGTATTAGAAACCTACCACGCCCCGAGTATTTGTTCTCCCCCTCTCTCCGACCGTTTCTTGCTCTGACATACTTGCAAAAAGCATACTACCTCCCACCATCCTCCGTCACCCTCCCCCTGACGGCAACCAAGAAAACCACTTTCTGTGAATGGAAAGGCTGGGCGACGTACTACTCCGTCGCCGCCCCGGAAAATGGTGACGGGGGGAAGCGGGAGGTAGTAGAGGGCCGGATCTGGAGCTACGAGAGCCCTACGGAGGGGTTCGCGGATCTGAAGAGCTACGTGTCGTTTTATGCTGGGCCGTGGGACTGTTATGTTGATGACGAGTTGGTGGAGCCGCAGCCGGGGGACTTTTATGGTGGCTGGACGACGAGTGAGTTGGAGGGGATCATCAAGGGCGATGCTGCTACGAGGTGGATGTAGCTGAGGACCGTGAGAGTGAGCGTATGTGTGCTTCCGAGGGCGGGCTTGGTGGGAGTTGTGAAGTCGGGGTCAGGACGGGGCGCTGGTTGGTGGTAGGGATTGGAATGACTGCTGAGAAGAGGCATGTCGTGCTGCTGGTTGCGTGATGCGGGAAGTTGAGAGCGCTCGTCTTCACTTGCCATGAAATCTTGCCTCCCATGTCGGAGCAGCCGTACACTTCTCTACTTGAACCTCTGTTCGTAGGAAGCAGAGTAGGATGTTGTCGTCGACATTTGCTGCCGACGAGCCTCTCCGGCTGACGGCAAGCTGCATGATGTCGCAGGACAAGCAGCCTGGTGCGAGCGAGATCCCGGTACAAGTGAGTTGGGAACGAGAACGGCGGCGCGACGCCACCAGTAACCGCGCGGCAAAACCAAAACCGCCCAAGTACCGCAGACCCACGGATTCAAGCTCAGAAGCAGGCCTCCGCTGGGGCGAGAAGGGCGAAAAATAGCATGCCATGGGTCTATTTCTGGAAACAAAGCAGAATGCTGGCATCAGTCGCCATCTCGCCGAGGAAGCTCTGGTACCAGCCTCCGACGTGCCGGCGCGGCCTCTGGTGTGGATGCGAGCGCGCCAGTGGCAGAGACCCGGACGGTCGTCTGTTCTTCGCGACGCAGGAAAAAGCTCTCCTGGCTCTCTCTCTCTCTCTCTCTCTCTCCGCCTCTGTGATGCTCCGCGCCAAATCGGACGAGTACCTGGTTCACGGATTGATTGGCGGGGGACGAAGCTCCGGACGGCCCTCGCGCCAGCACCGCGCATGCGTGAGATGGAGCGAGAGGGGGCGTGGTAGTGCACGCCTCTTGTTCACGAGAGATGCGACCGCCGGCGTTTCCGCTACCGGAGCCTCTGGTCGAGAGGGATCCCTTGGCCGTCGGTGCCACGATGCGATGCGGGCGGCAGATGGGAGGGACCTGACGAGACGCGACGGTTGGTTCGGGGTTTGTTCTCGTGGCGCCGTGGACCTCAAGTGGTGGTTTTTGCCGCCGGCCCCTGGCAGGGGTTGGATTCGGAGGGTCTTGCTTCGGGACAGTCGGTGCAGCAGTCGGGGGCGGACGAAAAAAAAAAAAAAAACACTCCCACGTACCCAAGTTGTAATGCACTTTGCGTGCGCACCCGAGATTCAAGGCGTTCCCAGGTCTGCTGAACCGTACGGAGATGGGTAGGCCGGGACAAAATCAAACCAGATATCCTCCCCTCACCCCCCCGAGCGAGGAACTCGCACCGCAGGTAGATGTTTCCCCAGCCTCTCAAGCCGGGGCCTGGCACCAGGGAGAATCTCGACACCCAACTGTCCTGCTCCAAGCACAACACAGGACGGAGAGAAGAATGTGCTGCACACCACCGTCTCGCACGCGCATCCGCCCGCTGTAGCTCCACTGCTCCAAGGCTCTCTCCAGTCCCCTCCCCCGTGAGCTATGCACGGCAAGTCAAGGTGTGGGATGTCTCGTCTCGTCTCGTCTCGTCGGGTGTCCAGCTCGACGGGAGGGAACGAGCTCCCAGATCTGCCCTCCCCTGGTACTTAATCGCAGTAGGCGGATCTGAACCCGACTCTCTTTTTCCGCATCCCCTTTTTTGGGTGGCTGGGAGGTGGGAGGGGTTGTTTATGCCTCTCCCCCCCTCTCCCCTCTCCCCCTCTGGCCCGCTCGACCTCGCCGGCAAGAGGACGAAGGAAATCGGATTCTGGTAGTTGCAACGCGTGCGACGGCCACCGCGGCTTGTTGCGTCCCTCGGGCAGGTCTCCCACGACGAACAGAAATTGCCTGCGCTGCGCGGCGTCCCCGTCCCAGACGTACCGGCGCTGTCCAGACCTGCCCCTCGTCCAGGAAGAGCCAGCCGACGAGATGAGGGGAGATGCACGCCGCAGGTTCCACCTCGCAGCCTCACCCCCCCCGGGAGAACCGCGCTGGCCCCTCTGCCCTTTCCCAGCCCACGTCTCGCTCATCCGGCTCCGCCTGCGTAGCTGGGTCCGGAGCAGAAGACGCTGCCCCTGATCCAGATCCAGATCGAGATGGAAGAGTGTGGGACTTCAGATTCAGGCCCAGGGACCGGCCGTCGGGCAGAGCTTCGCGAGCTGTCTCGGGGGGGTGGCGCCGGGCTTCTGTTGGCCGCCGAGAGGCCCGTGGGCCGCGGGCTGGCGTAGAAGGGGTACCGGGAGCGATGCCAGTCGAAGGAGGAGGCGGAGCAGAAACCGCGCCGACGGATGAGGTCGCCGACGACGTCGACTCACTTACGCGCCGGGCCTCGCGGACTCGTCTGGCGGTCTGGCCGCCAGCCCTCTGCCCCCTGCCCCCTGGCAGAGCCGCGAGACACGCACAGGCCCGTCGATGCGCCCCAGTCGACCGGACCCAGGATGGCCACAGGATCCAGGCACACACTTCCCTCGCCCCATCACATCACCTCTCCTCTCCGCCGTCGTCGCAGGGAACGCCCGGGCGAGTGGCAAAGCTCCCCAGCCCGTCGACCAGCTGGGCCGCCGTCGCCGTATCCTCTGTCTGCGCATCCTCGCGGGGAGAGTGGCCGATGCGACGCGGGCCACCACAGCGTCCAAGAGCCCGGGGGCGCGGATNGCGGGGGGGGGGGTAGGGGAAGTAAGAGTAGGAGTAGTAGCCATAGTTATAATAGTTATAATAGTTATAATAGTAATAGTAACATCAAGAGTAACAGTCACAGTCACAGTAGCAGTAGCAGAAGCAGTAGCAGTAGCAGTAGCAGTAACATCCATAGTACCACCAACACAACCCCAACCCCAGGCAGAATCAACAACTCACCCGCAACGCCGTAACAGCCCGCCCCCCCCCAAAAAAGGGCACGGCCGACGCAGGCGAGAATCACCAAACCACCAACCGCATCAACCCGGCCACCCCGGCGGCGCGGACGTGGTTGTGGTCGTGCGCGCGACGCCGTGTCTGGGTCTTCGTCTGCGTCGTCTCTAGCCGGGCGTTGACCATCTCGGTCCGTGGCGGCTAGCGGCTGGCGGCGGCGGCTGGCGGCGGCGGCTGGCGGCGGCGGCCCCGCGCTCGTTCCGGCGTTGGCTGGAGGACGCGGGCGTCACGCTTCGAAGGGCTCAGGGGCTCAGGGGCTCTGCGCGCTTGGGTCCATGGTACGAGTGCTAAGCGAGGAATTTGCGGATGCTGCTGTGAGAGAGTGTGTGACTGTGACTGACTGCTCCTGCACCACACAGCGGCAGACTCGAGCCTCTCGCCCTCCTGCAGAGACAACCCCGCCGACGGGTGCAGACCAGCCAGGACCCGTCTCTGGCTCTGGCGCCCCCTCTAAGCTCTCCGGGCCCGGGCCTGTTCTGCCGGCGCGTCAACACGGCGGCTGGGCTCGGGCGCGGGCGCGGGCGCGACCACTCAGCTCTCCGGACGGGGCAGCGCGAGAGTCTCATGTGCAGAGTAAGAGGGCTCACTGGCCGCGGGGCTTTGGTGCCGAGGGGGGCAGAGATCCCTGCGCCGCATGCCAGCCGGGAACGGGCCCGAGATGGGACGAGAGCGAGCTGAGCGAGAAGGCTGGTGCGGCGCGGTCCTGCAACACCGGGCCACCCAGAGCCCGACACCTGCGAGAGGGAGAGAGAGAGAGAGCGAGAGAGAGTTATATCAGACCTGAGAACCCAGTCGATGCGGCTTTCCCCTCATCCCCTGATCTCCCTCCTCTCTCTCCCTAGAGTCCCCCGACCGATCGTTTCCCGAGTGTCAGAGTCATTCGCTTCTTTGCCTCGCCTTTCTTTTGCCTCACGCCAGCTGCTCCGAACCACCCAAACAACCCTCGTTCTCGTCTAGACCAAACTACATCCTCTCGTTCACCTCACGCCAGCTGCTCCGAACCACCCAAACAACCTTCGCTCCCGTCCAGACCGAACTACATCCTCTCCCCACCCTCCGTTTGCAAGCCCGTCTACTGACCACCCNCCCCCCCCCAAAAAGGAGAAAGAATGAAGACGACCCTCTCCGCCGTCGTGGCACTCGCCGCCACCGCGGAGCTGGCCTCGGCCGTAAGCCCCCTCGTCGTACCCCCCAACTCCCCTCGCGGTGCTAACGCGCCGGGCCCAGACCTTCTCGGGCGCCTCGCCCTTCTCCAGCCCGTACAACACGGACAACGAGTGCAACGCCCAGCAGTCCTCCGGCTTCGACTGGTCCGGCCTGGACGTCGGCGCCTTCACCACCTACGGCGACTTCGCCTTCTCCGGCTTCTCCTGCGCCGGCTCGTTCGGCGCGGGCCCCAAGCGCGACGTGCGGAGCGGGCGGGCGTTCCAGGACAAGTGCATCACCGGCCGGGCGTCCCACCAGCGGGCCGAGTCTCCCAGCTTCGGCTGCGGGCCCGCGCCGTCCGTGCAGGACTTCTCCGTGACCGAGTTCCAGGTGTCGACCGAGTTCGACTGCGATCTCGAGTTCCACTACGAGATGCCCGACCAGTCGAGCTGCAAGCAGAGGGCCTTCTGCAGCGCGGGCGGCTCGGTCGTCCGGAACGACCAGTGCGGGGGGGCTGTCAGCGTCACCGTCGTCTACCCCACCCAGACGACGGGGCCGGGGACCACGCAGACGGCCTGCAGCGTCGGCGTCCACAGCATGTCCTTCGACTGCGCCGCCGCCGCGTCCACGGCGGGGGCCTCGACCCCGACCCGGGGGGTGGCGACGACGAGCACCGCCGCCTCGAGCACAGCCGCCATCCCAAGCTACCCTGCTGATGTTCCCGAGACGACCGTCGCCGAGACCACCGGCATCCCGAGCTACCCTGCTGATGTTCCCGGGACGACCGTCGCCGAGACTACCGGCATCCCAAGCTACCCTGCTGATGCGCCTGAGACTTCGCCTGTCGCCGAGACCACCGGCATCCCGAGCTACCCTGCTGATGTTCCCGAGACGACCGTCGCCGAGACTACCGGCATCCCAAGCTACCCTGCTGATGCGCCTGAGACTTCGCCTGTCGCCGAGACCACCGGCATCCCGAGCTACCCTGCTGATATTCCCGAGACGACCGTCGCCGAGACTACCGGCATCCCAAGCTACCCTGCTGATGCGCCTGAGACTTCGCCTGTCGCCGAGACCACCGGCATCCCGAGCTACCCTGCTGATATTCCCGGGACGACCGTCGCCGAGACCACCGGCATCCCGAGCTACCCTGCTCATGTTCCCGGGACGATCGCCGGCCCTCCGAGCTACCCGGCCAACAGCACCCGCGGCGAGCCGGTCGGCCCCTCTTCTCGGCTCGTCTGGGCCACGTCGGCGCGTGCCGGCACCTCGACGGGATCTGTGCCGGCCAGCCGCGTCGGCCTCTCGCCCCCCGCGTCCCCCGCCCCGTCGCCGACCGAATCGGCTCAGACGGCGGCCGGCGAGGCCTCGACCGTCTCGTCGCCGCCGGCGTCCGGGAGCGCTCCTCTCCCCACGCGCCCCCCGCCGGTGGACATGGTCACGGTCGTGTGAGTTTCTCCCCCGCCCGCGTGCCCGCCGGTGGCCGAACTAACGGGTCACAGCATCTCGACATTCACGACGGTCTGCCCCGTCACCGCGACCCACGTCACGGGCGGATCGACGTCGCACGTGCCGACCACCATCGCCTACACCTCGGAGGGCGTCGCCCGCTACGAGGTCAGCACCTACGCTTCCGTCTCTGGCGGGACCACGCGGCTGGAGGTGGGCACGACGACCTCGACCATCGTGGCGACCGTGACGTCGACCGTCTGCACCGAGTGCCGGGCTGCGCGCCCCTCGCCCGCCTCCGAGGAGGGGCGCAGGCCCGTGGCGTCGCCGTCCGGCCGGGTCGCGACGGCGCCCTGCCCCGAGGTGCTCCCGTCGTGCCTGAACACCTGGATGTTGACCGCGGGCTGCGCCTCCAACACGGATGCCGACTGCTACTGCCCGTCGGAGAGCTTCGTCACCAAGGTCTTCGGGTGCCTGGCCGCGCACGGCGCGGACGACGACGAGGTCGGCTCGGCCCAGACCTACTTCCAAGGCATCTGCGCCCCGCACATCGCGTCCAACCCGGCGATCGTGACGGCGGCCGCGCCGGTCGGCACGCCGGCCGCCGGGCCCGTGCCCGTCCCCGTGCCGGTGACCACGCTCCGCATCGACACCACCCTGACCGCCGCGTGCGTCGAGAGCACCGGCGTCAACGCGGGATCCGTCATCCCCTCGAGCTACGTCACCACGACCATCTCGACCGCCCTGACCGTCCCCCGGGTCGTCTTCCAGACCTACTCGGGCTCCGCGACCGTGTCCGCGGACCTCGTCGCCGGCACGCCCGCGAGCGGGCCGGTCGGCCCCACCGGCCCCCGGCCCGTGGAATGGACCACGCGGGTGCCGTCCCGGGCTCCCGGCTCCAACGGCACGATCCCGACGTCGGTTCCCCCGACCGGCTTCATCAACGCGGGTGTCCGCAGCACCGCCGCGCTCGGGATCTCCTCGGTCGCCATCATGCTCGCCGTCCTCGCCGTGTCACTAGAGTTGTAGAGGAGAGAGAGGGAGAGAGAGAGAGAGAGAGAGAGAGAGATTTCGCATTTTCAGCAGGCCTCGCACACGTATAATCTTCATCGCCGGTCTCCGGAAGTTAATAACAGCCTCGGTGGCTGTGGGAAAGGAAAAATTGGGCCCCGGATCCGGGGCTGTACGGTCAGTCGGCCACCACGCGCGTGGGATGATGGTGGAAGCGCGTTTTCCTGGGGAAAAGAACAGGACCCTGTATTTGTAATAGATCGACCGGCAAGCGTATGTGTCTTACGCAGGGGGGGGAGGGGGCGGATAATGAGAAGAGATTTCATCTTGACGTCCTCGACCGTGACCGTTGCGTTTCCTGACCTAATCCCATAGACGTCCTCCCCAAGCCCCCCCTCGTCACGCCGGGACCTGGAGGACATCGACCGGAGCAGGCGACCCCACACCTCGGCAGCCCGTCGGTGGCCGCTCGGCCCGACCACAGCCGCTCGCCAGCGGCAGAGATGACCATTTCTATAGACAGGAGAGGAGCACTCGGCCGGGAAGTCGGGCCGAGGTCGAGGTCCCGGCACCCGTACATCAGCAGCAGCAGCTCCATCAGACGTCAGAGATCCCCATCTCGCAACACAGCACAGCAAGACACGAGCGAGGCCGCGCCAGGGTGCAGGTGATGTTCACGTGATGACTTTAGGGGTATGCCGGCCACTGGCGGGTGAGCGCTACATTTGCTGGTCTGCCCCTGAATCCACGCGCCTCCACGCATCGAGTCGTCTGTACGTCCCCTCGTGTAGGGACAGCGCTGGGTCGAGCCGAAGCGGGGGAGCACGCAAGTCACGAGAGTTTTTGGCTCGGCACCCATGTATCCCAGGAAGCGCGGAATGGGCTCAGTGGCAGACACGGTGCAGAGTAGATCGAGACAAAACGAAGAGCAGGGGCAGGACAGTCCAGTGATCGATCGTGCCAGCTCGGCAGTCAGAGAGGTTCGCGTCGGTGGATACGCAGGAGATCAAATCTGTCCTGGTCCCCGTGGTATCCGTGAAAGCAGACGGAAGATGTGAGCGTAACAAGCCTCGGGAGTCCGAGGCCGACTGTGAGGATCAGAGAAGCCAGAGAGAGGCTGGCAGATGTCCGGAGCGTGCAGGCGCGAGGCGTGACCTTGTAAAGCAGGGTGTGTGAGCGGACGCATAAGCCGTTGACCGCGACGGGAAGACCGACTTGGATCTTGTGGTCGGGCGCAAGCAGCTGGCGCGCTCGAGTACGTCGTCAGCAGTCAACGAGGCGAAAGCTGAGCGAGCCCGAGGGGGGTAGGGAAGCATTGTCCTGTGGGCTGTGATCAGTTCACCGGAGAGCAGGGATGCGCGAATGCGAGGCTAGTGCTGCCGCACCAAGATACAGGCTGCTTACTACTCATAGTCACCGAAGGGTGTTCTGCTCGGATAAAACTGAGCTCGTGATATGTCCACGGCTAATGCCCATACAAATCAACAAGTCCTGGTGAACGGGCATTCTACATGAAGAGAGAGAAAAAAACGCTGCAAGGCTGCTCCGGCCAACAATAGCCACCCCACCAAGATTCAAGCTCCAAGTCGACGGAGATCCTCGACCTGTATGCGCTCCCAGGAGGAGGGAGGTCAGGCGTGAAACAATCTAAACGTATGCTGTGGCGTTCCCACGGGATCGATTAATCCTCGACGAAAGATATCCGAAGACACCACGTCGAGAAAAACGTTGGAAGCAAAAAAAGGTACTGCACCAGGTCAGACAGGAGGATTCACTTCGCGAGACCACGATGCTACCGTGTGTAGAGACCAGGCCAAGGGACTTACCCGGGTCAGTCTGAGGTGGACACTGAGGCGGGCCGCAGATATGGGTCGGTCTGATTTCATTGGTGTCCGAGTACAGACTTGCGGGCCATATTCAAGTGGCCGGGGGTTCTGCATTCGACGGAGAGACCGAGAATCGCTTCGAGCGGCCGTCGTAGTGGATGGAACCACACATAGTTGCCAGCCGGCAGCCGAGGAAGAGGATCCTTTCCTTGCGGTCATCGGTCATCGAGGCGACCTCGAGGTACTTCTCAGCGTCGTCACTCTTCTCGGTGAAGAACCACTTCTCGGGATAGTAGTTTTCAGCCCAGAGGAGTCCACGCAGGGCAAAATCCTCGGGGAACGGGCGGACATCGTCCTTGATTGGCAGTGGGAAGCTGGTTCCTTCGATACGATCTGGTGTGGGGTAAGGCGCGAGCAACGTATTCAACATGGCCGTCAGCGATTCCCATGGGAACGATCCCGCAAGCATGCGGATCGCCCGGGGATAGCGTGCCATATGGTGCATGAACACCAGCGTGACGTGGATGAATGGCAAGACATTGGGGTCGCCAACTCGGCGAAGAACTATCTCCAGAGTCTCGTTGCTGAGCTTCTGTGCCCGCTTGAAGGTTGTCATCGGAGGACTATCCCCCCTGGTCGTTTCCACATCATGCGCCTCTGCAGACGCGGTCATAGCTTGAATCAGAGGATTATCTTTCGCGGCAAATCCGAGCATGGCAACGCTGTTAGCCACAGCGATGTAGTACCCTTGCTCCATGAATTTCCGCGTGAGCCGGCCCACCTGGTCATCAAGCAAGTCCAGGAATTCCCGGGCCGTAGCATCGAATCTCTGCACCTCCTTGTTTGTAAACAATAAGCCGTGCGCTTGGACGAAAGCCGTCTCCAGAGGTGGGAGCCTGTATTGCCCGTGTACGTTGTCTGCGTTGAGGACGGGCTCAAAGAGCGTCATGATGGATTCCCGGGCCGAGATGAAAGGAATGACCACGC
The DNA here is from genome assembly GCA_024741835.1 of Diplocarpon mali. Classification (NCBI taxonomy): domain Eukaryota; kingdom Fungi; phylum Ascomycota; class Leotiomycetes; order Helotiales; family Drepanopezizaceae; genus Diplocarpon; species Diplocarpon mali. Next base: position 199,798 of record JAENRP010000014.1, read on the forward strand.
AGAGGGATTTGGCGTAGTAAAACAGCTGCTGTAGAGCGTTGGGCCGGGCGAGGATCGCAAGGTGGTGATAGAGCCGTCCGGTCGTCGGAGCCTTGTCAGACGCCTTGGAGTACCAGTGCCTGGCCACGCCGGTCCAGACTTCTCTGTCGCGGATATCGTCATCTTCGATCGCCATCCGGTACCTCCCAAGATCCCCCAAACACTCGATCCAGGTGTCCTCGAAAGCTGGGACCGTCTCGTACAAGAGAGCCATCATCGAGTAGGCCAGGTAGATGAAAGCAAGCATGTGGTCGAGCGACGCGGGAAGCCTGTGCCGCAGGAGTTCCAGGAACGAGTGGATCCCATGCCTCCACATCCGAGCCGGCATGGCGTACTTGGATGCGAGCCGTCTCAGCGCCGCCGAGGCGGAGGGATGTTGGCTGGCCAGGAAGAAATCGTGGTGTTCGTGGAGCAGCGTACGGTGGAGTGCGATGAGCGCTTGCCACTGCTCGTTGTTCAGCTTCGGTTGAGAGGCCGGGTCGGTCTGCGCCAGAGTCGCTTGCTTGTTATCCACCTCGATGCACTTGGCCTCGACCATGACCAACCCTGCATAGATCCCCTTGACCTCTGCGACGAGCTGTTCTTGGCTTATGGGTCTCGTCTCTGGTTGCAGGACAAGGTCATAGTGATCGTCTCGGGGCTGGAAAGCTGGCGGAGCATTCCGGCCGAGCATCGAGGGGTTTGCATTTGGGTTCTGGATCGCGCTCGGGCTGTGCTGATTCGACGGAAAGGATCGTCGAGGCCGGGGCTGAAGTGCCTGCGCTCTTGATCGCTGCGCCTGGATGCTGGCAATGTTCGACGGGTCGGCGAACGATGCCTTCTGCAGAGGAGCGTCATCCGCCGTCCACAGCTGCTTTCGTCCCGCGGATGGCCTCGCATCAAACGTATCCCTCTTGTGCTCATCCGGAGTTCCGTACGGCGCCGAGGTAGGTCTCGCCTTCGAACGTCGCGGAGGAGGCGAGGCTGACGAGTCCCGGCGCGGACTGGCCGATCCGGCTGAGATGCCATCGCCTACGGCAGCCCTCTTTCGAGGTTGCTCCTTGGCCGCCTGTTCCGGGTCGGCGAGATCTTGCATGTCGACGTTGACGTCCTGACTCCCCGGCGTGCCCAGATTCAACGCGCCGAGACCCGACAGAGAGCGTGGGGCGGCTGATGAGAGCGGCCGTTTTCCCGGCGGTCCCGGTGGCGGTTCAGGCTGTGCTTTGTTCGCGTCATTATAATTCGGCTTCCTGGGGGAGGAGTCGTCTCTCGTCGGCCTAAGCAATGCGGGAAGCACTCTGGTCAGCTGCGTCCTTGGGAGTCAAACAGGTGTTGGCACAGGAAGCCAGGCTGCCTGCGCGACAATCTCCCTGGACTGCCTGGGAAGCGCCACTCACTTCTTCTGCGCACACTCTTCCGCAAAGCGCTTTCGGTAGGCCTCTGTATCCTCAGAGACCGGCAACCGCGACTCGTGATCAGCCAGGGCGTGCGCCCACAGCGTAGGTTCCGCGGTGAATATGCGTCGCGCGGGGCAGAAGATACAGCTCCATGTGAGGGTTGTTTTGTTATGGCGTCTCTGGTGTTGGATCCACAAGTCGCTGACGTCCGGCTGCTGCTGCATTGTAGTATCTAACACGCATGACGCCGCTCAGTCTTGCACGACACGACGGCTTCTCGTATCGAGCGCGGAGTCTTGGA
>JAENRP010000014.1:201519-268452 GCA_024741835.1 Diplocarpon mali
TGAACTGGACAGGATGGAGGTTGACAGAGCCGCCGAAGTTGAGGTTTGGGGGGAGAGCTGACGAGGAGGGGCTTACCGAGTGGGGGAAGCGAGCGTTCGCTAGCGTGATATCGGCCGGGCGGGCAGAGGCAATGGAGGAACGACCGTTCGGGGTAATCGAGCAGCAGCCGGACATGGAGTGCTGGGTAGAGAGGAAGATGGAGAGGGGAGGGGAAGAGGGAGATGGGAATAACAGGAATGCGAATGGGACTGGGAATGGAAGCGGGAACGGCAACGGCAACGGCAACGGCAACGGCAACGGCAACGGAGAGTCGTGAGGCCTCTGATCAGACAAGGAGCAGCATACTTCTTCTCCCCCACGACGGCGACGGGCGAGTCGTCAGTATATAGGGTTCCGTGCATCCCAGACATGCGGCCAGACCAGCCTTGCTTCGATGGCCGCTTTAACCTTGGAGTTGGCTTTTGAGCCGCTGAGAAGAGAGCGCAAGCTGTTCGCCATTTGCCTCGCCTCCTGTAGTCCGGGCAAAGTGGCTTTGCCCACGCTTGCCGCAGCAGCAGATCGTGGCCTCTCACACCGAACCTCGCGCAACCAGCTCTCGCTCTCTCGGGGATGCGAAGAATCGGTGGCTCGCGACCATACCGGACTAGTCGCGCTCTCTCGCGCCCTGGCGAAGCTATTCATATCCCTCTCCTTCGCTATCCGGGTTCGGTGAGTCTTTTGGGCTGTCCATTCCCGTACATGAAGGTGGGAGGGGCATATATATATTAGAGTCTATATTAAATCTACCTACAGTATCTATCTCTCTGTCTCTCTCTCCCCCCCCGCCCAACGTTGGTTTTTCCATCTTGCTTCGTATCGTGTAACCTACCAACGACGGTCCGTTCCCGTCGAGAAATACCGGAGATGAATATGTTGCTAGAATCCAAGTAGGGTAAACAAAAGAAACAGGAGTTAGACAGTAGTGCCGAGCGCTGATTGTTGTTTTCTCCGGGATCCAGCGTCATAGGAACAATAAGCAAACTCGTTTTCCCCTACCTAACGCCCCCCCCCCAAATCTTCATCCGCATCAGTCCTTGGAGGACCCCGCACTACCAAAGTTCTGACACGACTTGAAGCGTCTCGTCCGTGACCCGTAGCGAACACTGCCTGCGAGCCTCATCAGCAGCGCATCCCGAACCATCGATCGTAACAACTGGTCCGTCGTGAATCTTCCGCGAGGGGGCCTACTCTGCCCGCGGTTCTCCCTGGCTCTCCCAAGCGAATCCATATTCAGATATCGGGAACTTACGAAGTCTGGGATACGACGAAATCCGGGGGAAGGGGGTGCAAGTTGTCATCGGGATGGGTCATGAGGTTTCTTCATCCACTTGCCGAGTACACTTGTGCATAGGCCAGGTCTGGCCTGTTATGACCCCCCCCCCAAAAACCGAGTGCTACACGACCTCCTATCTCAAGCGAGTATTTCAAAACACCGGTTTTCGTAGAAACGGCTTTCTCTTGCGAAGCGGGTCACCCTCCCATGATTGACTTCCGAGTAGAAGTAATGTATCGCGGAAATGCCTTTCAGCGCCAGAGATCATTCGCGCGGCTCGCCAGCATGGTTCACCATCCGATAGCAACCTTCCACTAACAAAGACTTCTCACCTCTTGGTGGCCATGGGTTTCTGAAATAGTTCAACATACGAAAAAGAGCGGAGGAGGGGAGGAGGGGTGGAGACAACAGTCTTTGCGTATCGAAGCATCCCGATATTCAGATACCGCTGGTTCTACGAAGATCGGCCCAGCAATCGCTCAAGGGCGACCGATCTTCGCCCTTCCCACGATTACGAGGCCGGATTCCCACGGGCGTGCCCTTACATGCCATTAGACCTGCCATTAACTGTGCCATTAAACCCACCAAGAACTTGCCTCTTCAGAATACGCTTTCCAGGATCCCATTCGGCATTCGGCAAGGATGTGTGGTCAAAGCTCGACGGAGCAGTACACTTCCTCCGGACGTGTCAATTCTTGCTCCTGGGATTCGTCCGTCTGGCTTCCCCCTTCGATACCTGACCCTCTCAACACGACTCTGGCCGCCCTGCGACAGACCCGAGCGACCGCTTCACTCCCTCGTGGCTTCATGGCTTGACGGGAACACCTCAAGGATCCATCTCGCTCCATCTTCTCACCGTCAATCCGACTGAAGCGTCAGCGAGCCATGGCCCCGCCCGAAAGACCATGATTCGACAATACAACGAGCTAAATCGGTGAGACTGATACACTCGGCTGCCACAGAAATCCGGTCGCATCACGATCGTTCGTCCACCAGCAGTGGGACACCGGTCACCGATTCTGCACGCTACCATGGGTGGGCACTCCTCACGAAAGTACGGTGTATTAACGAACACCGCGACGCTGCCGGAATCTCGAGAAGCGCGTCGCATCGCCTGTCGCTAGGGAATCCCGAAAACCAAACGGAAACATCCTCGCCAAGGCATGTTCAAGGCAGCCTTCTCAGACCTGACCGACGCCTTGGTGCGAGTTACGTGGCAGCGGGGCGTTGAAATCTCTTGTTGCTCATCGCATTCCTCGTCCACATGCATTTGTATCTCTGCGTGTTACTCCTTGCTATGCTAGGGTCGGACATGTGGCTGAGTCGCCGCGTCCAGGCAGTTTTTCTTTTCTTTTCGGAAATCTGTTTTCAAGATCGAGCACAGCGAATCTGATCTCCTACACCGGTGCGTAATCTGCTTCGGGGCTCGAGGTGAGATGGACATGCAGTCCCCACGGGTAGGGATCATCAGTGACTGCGGGTATTTCGATGTCATACTTTGGTGTTAAACCAGAAGATCCGCGCAAGGCGACGAAATCGCTGTAGCTGTTCCAAACCAGCTTCAGACATCTCGCGCGGGTTTCCAGAGATTTGGCAAATCATGATCTACAGGGCTCTGGTTCAGGTGATCCTTGAATGGGCTCCGACCTATCGCTCTCGATCGCTGGTGCGCCTGATGGCTTCAGAAGGCTGGCTGCAGAATTCGACACCGAGAGCAGTGAAGCAATTGTCTCCGTAGCTTTTTGCAAGGAGACGGTCTCTTCCTGTCCCCGTGAAGGGGACTGCGCATCGGCTGGCTAAATGAGCGACGTCAAGCCCCTCACATGGGCCGCACCAGATGTCGACAGGTCGCCTCCAAATACTGCGACTCGACTCTGACCGTGACGTTTGCTTTTGGTGAAGAATCGTCAAGTGCTCCTTGTAAAGAGATCCGTCCCGAGTACGCTGAAGCCACATCCCTCTCTCCAGTCGAGCCATAGTCATCCCAAGTGGCAGCTGCCAGAAGCATTCCTCCATTCTCGCCCAGAGACATCCCCGTACCCGTGGAAAATCCGAATGCCCCGTACAAGCGCTGTCCCAAGGGGATACGCGTGCTTTGCCGAGGGTTCTCAGACGGGGGAAGAAATGCGCCACTTCCCCGACACGAGCTCACCCGCCAGATGTATCGGAGGCTTCGTCCAGCGGTTTGGCTGCCTCGTTGTGTTTACGAGTCCCCCCCCCCCTCGTCTACTCGGCTGCTTGTCCTCACAGGCCGCTGGCCCGGCCGGTTGGTCACCGGAGAACCGAACGGGACAGCCGCTTCTCACCGGTCGGTCGGTCCTGTAACCCGCCGAATCCCGTTTCGGCCCGAATCTCAGGCCGACCGCTTCCCGCCCCAGCCGCCTCTTCCGGCCGGTCTCACGTCCCTCCGGATATCCGTGCATGATTCCTACTGCGCAGTATCTCGAGTGGCCACGGGTTGGTTGTCCTTGCATCGGCATCGGCATCGGCATCGGCATCGGCACCGGGGAAATAGACCTGGCTGCCTGGCATGCACAAGCGGTCTGCAGTTGCCGAGGCCTCGATTGTTGTCTCCGCCTCGGATTCCCCGTCCAAGCCGACTCGGGTCAGCCACGTCAAAAAGACGAAAACAGATGTAGACATGTCAATCTACATGTGTAGATATGAACATGCGAAGATCCCGAATCCGTTTGCACTTCTTTGATTGAAATGATGGACTAACCGGGAAATACTCGAAAGCGCGTCGACTGGGAGATTCCCTTGCGGTTGCACGAAATACCGCTGCACAGGGGGCGGCCAGATTGGCGAGATAAGCGAGAATCGATATCCGGATTTGCCCCGGGAGTGGACCCATGTCCCTACGCGTTTGACCGGGATTTGCTGATGGACATATATTTTTCTCTTCAAGTCTCTTAGTCACCTTCGCTCTCCGCTTCACAGTCGCTTTCTCGCACCGCGCTCGACTACCACAGCTTACCTGATATGCGGGTTTTCGATCGCCTCCTGTTGGTCCTGTCGGACCGGAACGTATCCTCCTCGAGAGCTCATCCTACCTACCATCCTTACGCACCCATCCAATCGGGGCAGACACGCCAACTCCCACTCACCAGCTCGAATGACTGAAGGCGTCGGCGCACCCCGAGTCTCGGCCCTGCTCGTCCTGCCAGCCACTTCCCGGCCTACTCACCGAACCAAGCGCGGCCTTGAGGCTCCTCGACCTGGGAGGACTTGCTTTTCAGACCGGAACCCGGAGCGAGGACGAGTATGCGACATCGTCCCAGGGTTACGATCAAGAAAGTATAGACGGGGCCCTGGCTGCCTCGCTGAATGGCGATGCGGTTGGGAGGTGAACGGTCGGTGAGCTAGGCTTCGACGACGATGGCAAGGCGAGGCTTCTCTTGACTCCCGGGTTGCGACGAGTAGGCATGGCTGGGCCGATGTCAGCCATTTTTGTGTTGTCTTCTGATTGGAGTGTTCCTCGGCATTCTGACCTGCTGCGTTGTCTCCGCCAGCAGGGACCGAGCGATACGTGGACGGAATGGAAGTCTTGGGATGGTCTGGTCCTACCGAGTCTTTGGATGGGAAGCTCTCACTGCCTCTGCCAGGATGTATACACCAGACTGCGATCGCCAGCATGCAGTAGGGCTTTAATGTTGGGCGCTGAAGACTTGGTTCCCTCTTATGGTCGTGGAGAACGCTCCATGCTTGGTAGCCCAAGACACATCCTGTCAAAACAGCGAAGTGGCTTCCATAGCCGAGGCCTCTCTCTTCTCTTGCATCCGCCGTATACCCCCCGCAGCCCGATCATTTTTCAAGATGCAATTCCACCTGTCATGTTCGGTGAAGCAGCTCTGACTTTCCGCGGGGCGAGAATACTTTGCCTCTTGGGTGAGCGTGGGGCTCCTTCCTGAGATCGGGGCACTTTTCCAGTTTCCAGATAGGATCTGAAGCTTTCCGTTGACGATCTGAGGCTCTTCCAATCTGATCCCGTGATATTCCTCCACGTGAGACCCAGCTCGAGAAGGCTTGTGCACACGTGCACCCTTGATCCAGGGTCGTGCTGTCAGTTCGTTTCCAGGAATCGAAACATGATCCCTTGTCCGAAAACCACCCAGGATGATGCATGATCGAGACTCGCGCTGCATATTTTGCGTGTCGACATGACGGCCCCAGCCGTATACCACCGTTCCAGGCACAAGAGCGCTTCTGTTCACACGCAGCATCGGGCCACCCGAGTTCCTCACGCGCTCCTAGGAGTCGTGTTACGCCTGTCAAATCTTCCCTGGTATCTACAGTAAGTACAACACTGTGGACCGGTTGTGCGCCGTCGTGGAGCTTTCGTGAACACGGCGGTTTGAAGCCAGTCAATGGCCTCGGCCATCCAACCGACATATCCTGGCAGGTCGCCTGGTTCTTGCTGGCCGAGGAGCAGCCTCATGTGCTCGTACACTCCGCAAGCTGGGCGGAGAGAGGCCGGCAGTCCACGCCTCGTGCGAGAGTGACAACTCCCTCGTTCTGCATCGCTTCTTGTCGGACCGATGGGGCGGCAAGAATGAGATGTGATCGAGCTGGTTCAGATGATGAGCAGCCACACTTGGCCAACCCTCCGAGGCTGGAAACCTCTCATCCGAGATCGAATCACGATTTCAAGGAGTCCGGTGTTGGGTGGGTTGAGGTATCTGGAAAGCTGGGACGCGCACAGAAAGTCCAGAACACACGAGATGCGAGCAGCCAGCAGCGGATCATCGCTCCTCAAGCGGGCGCTTTGTGGCGTCTCTCTTGCGTCGTACAACATATTGACATTGTGCAGCTTCGGATCCGTCTCAACAGGAGTGCGACGCATCTAAGGCTCTGGCTCGTCAACCACCCGAGTCCCAGGACGACGGCAGCGGCTCAAATTTGTCTGGGGAAAGAATCGTACCGTGGCATCCAACGTGAGACGACAGCTACTCGTACCCTCATCTGCACTTCGCGGTTCACGGAGATGTGCACACGGGTAGTGGTGTTGCTCCGTGTAGTTGGCCTTGATATGTGGTGGCTTCTAGAGAGATGCGGAGCTCAGGGCGTTGGAGAGGTCTGTTGGGAAGCGCGTTGAGCATCGAGACACATACCAGTCTGGGAACATCCGGCTCCGGCTCTATCTTCGAGTACTTGTGCTGCTGGGTTGTCGGCGAGCCAAGCCTACCTACATATCGTACGCTTACCGATCCAGGGCTGCCGCTGCTGCTGTGGAGAACAGTACCACCGCGATCGAGGTACAGCGACAAAAATTGGAAGTGATCTCGACCGGTCTTTTAATCCTGAAACTCTTCTAGACCCTCGCAAACAGACCTCCGCCCCAGAATATGTTCCCGCGTCCGCAAAAGTCGGTATCACCATCTCTGTCCAGCAGCAGGGACTTGATATTGTGCCATTGGAGGGAGCCTCGACTCGGCTGGCCGAACGGGAGACACGACTTGAAGGCATCCATGCGTATTTCCTCGTCCCACCGTACCACGGGCCGTCATGCGCAGTCTCATCACACTTCTATGCAGGTGCTTCCTCAGAGAAGGGGAAGTGCTGGCCAATCACTGATAGTAGTAATGGTGCGCCAATAGTGAAAAGGCCTTTTCGGGATCGCTGGATCTGGTTCAGAGCAGACGTTTGGTAATGCTCGATTTTTTTATTTTTATTTTTTTTGCGGCTGTCTTTACAAGACTCACATGCGTGTTGGGTCTGCCATGGACTCATGTATCTGGTGATGTTTGAAGCGAAGTCTGGCTCTTAAGCAGCGAGGCGTGTGGGGAGACGTGTGCCAAAGAAGCCGAAAAAGCTGGGAGATGGTCCAGTAATACGTCGTCGTCACTGACACCAGACACCAGATTTCAGCTAGCTAAGCCAAGCGGACGTCTCGAACAGCTTGCTCTGCTCTGCGTCTGTATCAACCATCCACTCGTGGCTTCGCTGCTCAAATCACCTCTACAAATCAACACACACTTTAGGGGGCTCGCACTTGGAAAGACGAAATTCGCCTGTGAACGGTAGACGAAGCACATGCTTCCATACACGCTGTTACTCCGACCCGTCCCTTTCCCTGAAGGATATAGGGGCTCGCTTAAGCTACTGCGGATACCAGGGGAAGTGCGGGAGGAGGCATGCGAAAGGGAGATTTACGTTGGATGATGAAGAGGATGGTGAGCGCAAGCATACCACGGCGCAGCGACGAAGGTATCTTCCCTCGCCTGTTGACCTGGAGGCTCCGAGACGCCTATTTTCAGTACTCTACAAATCTCTCAATGTTCGACTGAAACTTATATAAAAAAGATCAAATCATTGCCGCTACATATCCTAATCAAGCAGCAAGAAACCCCTCCCCGTCTCTTTACCTTGGAATGTGGTTGAATTGCAAGGGAATAATTAGATTTGACCACTGGGAAAAGAAGAAAAAGAAAAAAAAATAAGGCGGGGAATGAAAGAAAGCCGCTGTTCCATGAGAGGTACCGGTTAAGGTACGTCTCGATTCTCGAAATGTTTGGAGAAGAGAAACTCGGCAAAGATTCGCAAGAGCATTTTCGGTCAGATCCTAGTAGACAGGCACCTCTTGCTTTCCTCCCTTCCAGTGCTGTGCTGGGGAAAAGGGAGATAGGCGTCTCGCGGCGATGGCAGCAAGATTGCTTACCAAAGCGACCGCCAATGATATCTATTTTCATGGATTCGGATTCCTGCAACCTCCTGGCACCAGGTCGTTCTCTTATCAGCGCTGCATCATCAAACATGACGGGGGAATGGACAACTGAGGCCCGGTTGATTGGCCGGTCGACCCCCGCGAACGACTCTCTCGGGGTAGATGAGCAGCTGCACCACCAGATGTTGGAATGCCGTCCCCGAGACTCTGGATAGTCAGGGATGAAGCGGGAAGATTGTATGGGTGCGTGGGTGAGCAGAGCAGAGGTGGTTCTGGACCGTCCAAAACAATCGGCGATGATTGCTCATCTTCGGGTCGCCTGGGATGATACAGGGCTTGCTAAGCTCGCCAAGGCAGGTCGTTGACAAAGCGGAAGAAGATATATGTATTTATACATCCATGGGCAGTCCTGTCGAGGACTCGAGGTTTGCAAGGCAGCATTTGCAGTTGGATGCTAATTCCCCCAAGCCGTGAGAGGAATCCTCCAGGGAGCATTGGACCCTCAATCAGCCGGAGAGTGATGGTGTTGAAATTTCCTGCCGTAATCCTGCTCCTTTGCTTGCCGAGGCTGAGCTGGGCCCGTCCAACATGGCATTGTAAGTATCTCACAACAAACCCAGAAAACTCCCAGAACTGAGGATTGCGCAGCTCCAACTTGCTATCCCGACCTTCTCAGCGCAGGAGCCGAGGAGCTCGTCGCCGGCCTCGAGAGCGGAGCATGGTCCAGCGTCGATCTGACCAGGGCGAGTCTGTCCCGAGCCTGGCAACTAAACGTGTACTGAGCGAAGCAGGCGTACATACTCCGCATTCATGAGGTCAATGATCTTCTCCACGTGGTGACCGAGATCAATCCGGATGCCCTGACCATCGCAGAAGCTCTTGACGCGGAGCGGGCGAACGGGACGACCAGGAGTGCTCTCCACGGCATCCCAATGCTCATCAAGAACAACATCGCCACGAAAGACCGCATGAACAACACCGCTGGCTCGTTTGCCTTGCTTGGAGCTGCTGTCCCGCGCGATGCGACAGTGGCGGGGAAGCTCCGTGCCGCTGGAGTGATACTCCTGGGCAAGTCAAATCTCAGTCAATGGGCCAACTTCAGGAGCTCCAACAGCTCGAGCGGCTGGTCGGCGGATGGGAACCAGACCACGTCTGCCTATCACCCCAACGCGGACCCGAGTGGAAGCTCGTCCGGGAGTGGTGTCGGGACGTCCATCGGTCTGGCATTCGCTTCCCTGGGCACCGAGACCGATGGGAGTATCCTGAGTCCGTCCAGCGCCAACAATCTCGTCGGTATCAAACCTTCTGTCGGCTTGACTTCCAGGTCCCTGGTGATCCCCATCTCTTCACACCAGGATACGGTTGGTAGGTGCGGCCCTGCTTCGCCGGCCGAGACTGACACGCGCAGGTCCGATGGCGCGGAGCGTGTCCGACGCGGCGCGTATCCTCTCTATCATCGCGGGAAGAGATCCAGCGGACAACTACACGTCCGCTCAGCCGTGGAACTCGCCTCCAGACTACTCGGGCTCCCTGAACTTCTCCAGCTTCCGAGGAGCGAGGATTGGAGTCCCTCGGCAGGTATTGACATCCTACGCCGACGGCACCAGCCCGCCACTCGTCGCGGCCTTCGACGCCGCGCTCAGGGTCATCGAGCAGGCGGGCGCGACGATCGTGGAAGACGCCAACTTCCCAGCATGGCAAGGGTATCTGAGAGATGACAACGAGACCGTGGTGCTCCAAGCAGACTTCATCAGCGATCTCGCGAGCTACCTCTCCCGGCTGACTTCCAACCCACGCAACGTCACCAGCCTAGACGACATATCCGATTTCACTCGGGGCTTTCCGCCCGAGGCCTATCCGGAGCGGGATACTGCCAGCTGGGACGAGGCTTTGAGCCGGGGGTGGAACAACTCGGATCCCCGGTTCTGGCCAGCCTACCAGGCCAGCTACTACTACGGCGCCGAGGGGGGCGTTCTGGGGGCTCTAGAGAAGTATAATCTAGATGCCTTGGTCCTCCCGACCGATTACGCGCCGGGGCTACCAGCGAGGGCCGGGCTTCCTGTCGTCACAGTCCCCATGGGATCCTATCCTGCCAACACCACCGTGGTCAGGTCGCAGAACTGGGGCCTCGTGCAGGTTGGACCGAACATCCCGTCAGTACATTCTCATTGTCTGCAGCAGCTCATGCCATCTAGCTGTAACATCCTGGGAGCCTCTCCCCTCAGGAATGTGTACCTTTCCCGCTACCCGTGCTAACACATCACAGCTTCGGAATCTCGTTCATGGGTGCGAAGTGGAGCGAGGAATCCCTCATTGGGTACGCCTACGCCTTCGAGCAGCGAACCAACTTTCGTTCCAGGACCAGGCCATACCTGACTCCTAGCACTCAGTTAGCCGACGTTGTGAATGGTTAGGAGTTGTATTCTTGTGTATGATGCCGCTTTTCGTATGGTGCTAATTTAACTTGTCATTTGCACATACAGAAATGGGGGCCAAAGCGACCATATACTGAGCTGGGATAGGATAGGATGGACGATAGAGGATGAGCATGAAGCAAGTGAATTCTCAGCCTTTTATCGAACGCAAGACGTTGATAGTGAGACTAGCGCACGTGAACAATAACACAACTTGACTATCTTTACCTTCTAATTTAGGGAGTAAAATAACTTCTGGTCCAGGACCAAGTTTTACATAAGTCTTACTACTTGATTCGCTGCCGTTACGAGAAATTAAGAGTCGCGATGGTACGTACTCTGCCACTTCCTTGAAATGTAGTCGTTCGACTAGAGTTTACATACAAAGTAGCCAAAGCGACTACAGATTTAGCTGGAATGGGATAGGACGAGACAGCGAAACAAAACGAAATATAAAGTACAAAGTAACAACATCCTCAGCTTGACTTGCATCAAACGCGAGACCTTGACGGTATGACCCATAGAGTAAATAATCCAATAATAGCACAACGTAGCCCCATCTCACCACCTCTTCCGTTGTCGAGAAGCAATGGTACGAAAGTAAAAGCGGTAAGGAGAAGAAAAGTAGGAAGAAGAATGAAGAGCAAGACATCCCCTCTCTCCTCTTTGTCCAACTGCACAAGACAAAGCCTCACCAATGGATATAAAAACCAGGAGAGTCGCAGCCATTACAGCCCCATCACAAGCCCAACACTACACCCCCCTCTCCTGCCCCCGCAAGAACACAGGACCCAAACACGTAGGCTGATCCAACCAAACCTGCTCTGATCGTCCCCCGAGCGAGAGGGAACACGAGAAACCCATCCTGCGAAGTCTGCTCCGCTGCCGCATAGTATAGCACAGCATAGCACAGCATAGCACAGCACAGCACCGCAGAAGACCATGCAACTTATCGTCAATGACTCACGACGAGCCGCTGCGGACCGCTCGCTGGAGCTCGCTGGAGCTCGCTGGAGCCCGGACGAGCCTCGCCTCAGGCGGGCTGTAAACAAAACGGTGCCACGTCGCGACAGGGCAGCAGTAAGCACGAGGAGTCGGGACGCAGACGTGTCGATGGTGGTCGTAGTCATGATGAGAAGAGTGCTGGGAATGCTCAGTCTCACGCGGTGGTGGTGGTGCTTCCCTGTGGTAGATGGTAGATGGTAGATGGTAGATGGAGACTAGGATGGGTACTGAAGGGGGTGGCGATAGAGGAATCAGTCGGAAGAGGAGGGGGAGAATGGTTGGGTGCTGGGATATGTTGTGGCGAGGGGAAGAGACTTGCCTTGCGGGCTGCGAGACGCCTCCTATTGCTATGTACGGCTGGGCGAAGTGCGTGATGGGGAGGAGAGGAGGCTTTCGACCGCTGATGTGAGGGTGGCCACCGGTGACAAACATCAGGGCTGCTACAAACGGGTATTGCATGCGTGTCCATCTACTTTTTAACCCCGAGGAACTCCTGAAATGCACCTCTGCCCCCGACCAGTCGAGACCAAACCCCTACGCTACCGGCGCCTCAAAAACCAGAGCCACGCCATCGTCCCCCGCCGTGATGATCCTCTCGCCATCACCCTGCACAAAGCCCAAGACTCCCCCTCCCTCTCCCTCTCCTCGATGCCCCTTCCACTCCCTCACAAACCCCGAGTTCGCCATCCCAGTCCCGCCCCTGGTATCCCACCTCCTCACCACGCCGTCCATCCCACAGCTCGTTAGCAGCCACCCCCCGCTGCGAGAGTTCTTCACGAACTCAACCTTCACCACGCTGTACTCCTCATGCGCCTCTTTGATGTGCCGCCGCACAGCCCAGCGGTGCGCCGAGTCGAAGAGCGCTATGCTGCCGTCGACGCTGCCCGCCGCGAGTAACGTGAGGGGAGGAGGAGCAAATGCTAAACTCTCGATACCGTCGCCCTGTGCTTTGAGATCTGCGAGGATCTGGCCGGACTGTCCGGCTGCTGCCTTGACGACTGTTTGTTTCCCGCCTTTGGCTTGAGAGGAGCCGGCCGAGGCCGTGGAAGCGAGGCGAGGGAGGCCGACGACTTTGATAATCCCGCCTGCACCGCCGACTACGACGAAGTTACCTGTTGGCGCAATGGCCACGCTGAACAGACCTCCTTCGACGGCGAATCTCTGGTCGAGAGATGTAAGGCACACCACATACGCACCGCCCTCTCCCTGCGTAAGACCCGCCGCCGCGCCCTCCCCAAAGACGTCCCACACGTACAGGCTCTCGTCTTCGCTAACAGTGGCCAGCAACTTCCCATCCGCGCTCCAGCTGCCCGCCGTACAGCTCCCCGTATGCAGGAAATAGCTCTGCACAATCCGCAGCGGGGCGTCCTGGGACTTTGCGTCCACGGTATATACCCACACGCTGCCATCATTCGCGCCGAGCGCGATCGTATTGGGGGAGTCTGGGTTCGGACACGCAGCCACCCAGTTAATCTCCTCCACCTCCTGCACCTCCGCGATGAACTTCCACTTCGCGCCCGTCGCATTTGAGACATAGGCTCGCAGTTTGCCGTCCAGACCCCCGGAGAACAGGAACTCGCCTCTGGGTAACGTGAAAGCGAGCGCATTTATGGAGTCTGTGTGGCCTTCGAGTTTGAAAATAGGAGACAGGCTCTGGCGCTCTACGCGCTCGCTCGGTCCGCTCTGGAAGCTGGCTGGCAGCACAGGTGTGTTCTCGGGTAGGGGAGTCGAGTCGAAGATATAACCGATCCCGCCCAGGTCGTCGCCTTCGCTGCCGCCGGTTGCTATGAGGGATGGATTGGTAGGGTGCTGCGCGATGGAAAAGATGCTGTCGGGGTGGGCGTCGAAGTGCGCAGATGAATCGTTTTGAAGGTGGATCTCTTGCATGATCTCGTCATCATTGTCGCCGTCTGAGGACCCGGAGTCCATGGCTGCGTCGCCGCTGTCCAGGATTTCTTCTGCTGCTTCGTTGATGTCGAGCATGGCTGCTTCTTCCGACTCGCCGCTGTGAGGGTCTATGAAGTCGTTTGAGGACGACATTGTGGTTGCTTCGTTATCAATATTGCTTGGTGGGAGCAGGGAGCGGGAAGGGATGATCTTTTTACAGTTGAAGAGGTTTTGTTGCGAGGTAGTCTATTGAGTTCGATGCTTGATAATCCGTCAAGGCAAAAACAATTTTCCCATCGATGACAGAATACGCTCCACTTTTATCGCTCAGCCTTGTTTACCCCGCCATCCTAAAACGGAGGTGGGGAGGACAGGGAGAACTTCAATCAACAGAGACTTTGACCAAGATCCAGATTATAGTCGAAATTGAATTTGCCAGTTTTGAAACTTTGAATCAGATTTTACTATGAGGTTTGTTTTCCATGGCCCACGATGCCAAACGTGTTCTTCAGCTCTCGTTGTTAATTCCGTTTCCACAGAGCTAGTCGTGTAAATAGCAATTCACGACGTCAACACTTTCGCATTCAAATACTACGACGTACGTGCCACCATATCAAGTTTTCAAAACATCTACAATTTTGCACCCGTCGCCCTCCTGGTCTCCTTTTCCTTATCCCTCAACATTCTCCTCAAGATTTTGCCGCTAGGACTCTTCGGAATAACATCAATAAACTCGACACCACCCTTCAACCACTTGTGCCGAGCCTTGTGATCTGAAACATGTTTGGTAATCTCACGCGCGAGCATCCTATCATTATCTTCCAATCCGACAGAGGCAGATTTCACGATGAACGCCTTCGGGACTTCGCCAGCTGCGTCATCGGGCACGGGGATCACGGCGCAGTCGCCTACTGAGGGGTGTGTCAGGAGGTGGGCTTCGAGTTCGGCGGGTGCGACTTGAAGACCCTTTCCACATATTAGCTGAGATTCGTGAGGAGAGTGGAATCGGGTGTACCTTGACTTTGATGAGCTCCTTGATGCGGTCTACAATCACCACGTGCTCGTTTCCGGCAGGCGATTTTCGGATAACTGCTTCATCTCCAGTGCGCATCCAGCGGCCATCGGTATCTTGAAGGAACGTTTCCCTGTTCGCTTTGTCGTTGTTCAGATACCCCAGGACGACGGATGGGGATTGCACGACGAGCTCTCCAGGTTGGTCGTATCCGGTGATTTCAGTGCCTTCGGGATCGACGATCTTAGCTTTGAAGTGAGGGAGGAGGGATCCACTGGAGCCGAAAAAGATGTCATGCTCGGAGGATGAGCAGACGACTGTGCAGGTTTCGGTGAGGCCTGACTCTCTGTTAAAAAATTTTCACTTTCAGAAGTAGAGGGACTAACCATAGCCCTGCCTAATCTTCCAGGTAGGGTAGATCTTCTGCAACTCTTCAGCCGTTTCCGCACCGAGCGGAGCGGCTCCGGTGAAAATTGACCTCACGCTGCTGAGATCAAACTTCGAAATAGCGCTCTGACTCTTACATAGCTGGATGATAATTGGAGGTACCTTTGACAATGTGAGCCAGACGTATACTGGTACTGTATTTTAGAGCCTGGGAACTTACCAAACATAGAGTCTGAATCTTATAGGTCTGAATAGCGTGTAGGAATGATTGAAGCTCAAATTTCGGTAAAATAATGACCCCATCTCCCCTGTACGTGCTCGCCTGAGCAATAACAACCAACCCGTAAATGTGACTCAAAGGCAGGAGACCAAGCGTCACATCAGTCTTATCTTCCTCTGCCCTCTTGTCTCTGGTAGGACGCTCGTACGTCTCAATCTGGAGAACATTGGCAATCACATTGTAATGGCTGATCATCACACCTTTCTACGCAAACTTGTTAGCATATGTCCATTGTCGACTATTAAATGGAACGTACGGGCAGACCAGATGTCCCGCTGGAGTAACAAAGATACGCTGTTTGTCTCCTTCCCTGCCCTTTCTCCCACTTCAGTTCCTCAAGCTTTGGCAGTTTGCGCCCCGCTTCAATCAGCTGCGATGCAGTCTTAAAAGGCACGGCTTTGCTGCCAGAGAGCTCTCTGGGCAGCTCCAAGATATAGACACGGTTTTGGGGGATGCCAACTGCTCTTGCCGCCAGTAGCGAGGTCTCTAGAAGAGGGATGCACTGTTCGGCAAGTGTCAGATTGCTATATCATGCACCAAGGCTCTGGCTGTACCTACAGTGAAGAGAGCTTTGGCACCAGAGGACTTGAGTTGGAATTCGAGTTCAGATGCTGAGTATGCGGCATTGGCTGGGGTAGCAATGCCATTCAGTCTGTGGACTGCATAGGCCAACGTCATAGTGTCAACCTACGATCGTCAGCTCTACGCTACTGTTCTATCCCTTTCCCCCTAGACTTTTGTAGGAGGGGATGAGAAGAGACGCGCACAGTATTCAACGCGAATATCCCAACTACTTTATCCCACTCCGTCCCCTCATTCGGCTGCCATCCTAAGTCCCCTGCCAGAGCCGTTGCTAGGTGGTCCACCCTCTCCACCAGCTCTGTCGCTGTATATGTGCGGCCTGAGATGCCGCATGTGAAGGGGTTCCTGGATGTTTTGAGGGGTCGGCGGCCATAGGACTCGTCATGCATGAATTGGCTGATGGGTACCGAGTCAGGGACTGTGAAACCAGTCAGCTTTTGATTCCTCCTTGGATCTCCTGGGCTGCAATCGTGTATGCAGAGGATTCTAAGTACGCTTACTAGGTGAAAGTTGAGGTACCCAAGATGGTGGTAAGAAGACCATGGTGCAAAGCTAACAAAACGCTTTTGCAATTTGAGAGGGGATATGACTTCCGTCAGGTTGTTGATCTGCGGAATACTGATACTGATATATCTGTCTATATCTGCGTTAGAGGCAACACGCTACTTGTTACTTGAGGCAAACTATACAAGATAAAGGTTTGATAGAAACAGGAGAAGAACCTGTACAAAGGAAAAGGACGTTGGAAGCTGTCACTTTGGGAGTTGGAGTTAGGTTTCTTACTAAACCTCTACCCCGGCTTCCTACTGCGGGGTTGTCGGGCCTGGGAGCTAGGCCGAGGGACGGATCCTTAAAGCTTCAGCTCTAGCTCCAACGTCGGACTTCACATAAGAATTCAGATACAGTACAAAACCATCTGGTTCACCAGGGCACTTTACAGAATTTGCTTAGGTTCTTCTTAATCCCCTTGCTCAACGTGAACTTTCTCCTATAACTTCCCTTCCTAGAATTCTCTTGTATACCTCGGCAATGCATCGAACTCTCTCACCCGGCCAAGGATGCAGCTTGGCCCTTTCGGCTCGCCACAGATCCCCTGCCGAGCCTTGTAGCCGCTGCGGACCTGTCAGTCTAACGACGACTCCAATGTCTACGGAATAAATCTGTCGAGGATGACCGTAAGAATCTACCAACAAGTTGCACAACTCATATGGCATCCGACTGGTAATATAGTTGCAGAATCCTAGTGGACGCTGGGAATTTGGGTGGAAGCCTGGCTTAGTAAGGCAGCTCGATGCAATCCGAGAGAGGCCATGACTCTATAGAGATGAAGGCGCGAGGTATGTGTACTTATGCTTTTTCTTGTAGTTTCTATCGTTTGGAATTGCAAGACTATTCCAATTCAAGCCAAAGAACAGCAGCTTGTGAGGGCTGTGAAGCTTTCTCAACTCCAGGACCCCTAGATGGGAACCAAATGACTGGCGAGTGGATAAATCAATACCCTCCTGACAACGATGAGATGACTCGGATAGGGACGTTTGGCTCATTTTCTTACCCATAGTTATAGCTTGCGCCATGAGCAGTAGGAAGAGTCGAAGCCTGCCAATCTCTGCGCTAGCAGCTGTATTCGTTCCTCCAAGGCCTGAGCCATCTTCCAGTCCTGTGTTCGACACACCCTGCAGATTCTCCCAATATATCATACATCTATCCTCCAATCCTCGTTATTCTTGTTCTTTCGCGCATGATGACAGATTGGCCCTGCGACTGCTGTCGTAGTCGAGGGTTTCTAGGAAGAGAACCGCAGTGGCTGGCTGGATCCAGAAGACATTCCCATCACCCACATCTCTTCTATACGCGTACTGTGAGTTTCTGATTCAATAGCGATCTATATCTGTCAACGTAGCCATTTTCCCAAGGAGTTGCTGTAGACTCAGTCAAGGACGAGGAAGTTACTCAGACGGGTGGTCCTAGGAGCGTCAAACAACCTCTGCCTGCCTATATACTTGCAGATTGATAGAGCTTAGGAGAGCGTAGTAGAATCCTTTCTTGAACAGAGATGTTGCTGATATAGTGATAGGATGATTCTTGTGTAGAACCTCGCAGAACATCTGCAGACTTGGGTGCAGAAGTGCAAAGGGGAAGGGGGAAGGGGAAAATAAGACGTCAGAGGTGGTTCGTGAACGTCTATCTTTGCACAGCGATCCTCTGAAGCAATTGCTTTAGCTTTCGTTGATCTTTGTATCTGCTTGCACTTGTGTATACTCCTTACAGTTGCCGCTTTGGTGTCTATTATACTCGTGGGAGAAATTAGGTAGCATTGCACTACAAATGCTGCATCACTTCCTCTTTACTCAATTTACCCTTCCGACACTTCATCCATACCTCCTTCATGTCCATGATTCACCCAGCATCTCCGAGTCTCGTAGCCTCCCACTGCAGAAAATGGGGTGGTGGAGCGACAGCTCTTTCCTCGCACGAGTCGGACTAAGCCGATTCAGTATAGCTTCATAATTTGGCGCAGATTCACTGTCGTTCCTTCCTCCTCTACCACCGTTTGACTGTCAACGTTTTTCAGGGCTATATAAACACCCCTCTGTCTCTATCCTCCTTCAACCTCTAACCTACAAGCTCAACTTTATCCCATCTTCACTTCTTCATCTTCCTTCAAAACCAAAATCCCCTTGACACATTCTCAATACTCTCTCAATCATCCTGCCTTGATCCGCACCCTGTCATCTCAGCGCTTCGCGCTGCACAGGTTCTCCTGCACATCATTGTCTCCCTTCCTGTCATTGTCCTCTCCTACACTTTACCAACTATCAATTCGGCTTTGGACCTCCTTTTAATCAGCCTTTTCACTTTGATAGACACTAACGACCGAGTTGAATCTCTGCTTCACCTCCACTGACGATATCTGATTTGACACTAGTAAGGTTACTCTACTATTAAGGTACTTCCTACTCCTTCTATTCTTTCTTTTCTCCCTATTCTCTCCTTGATAAAAAGGTCTTCTGGAACTTCTACCTTCTAAGGTTTATTTTACACCACCCTGTACACCTTTCTTTATTATACTTTGCCTTCTTATCACATCTATTCAACTGGAGCAGCATAGGTCTGTTTCTGGTAGTTTATCAATGGTCCAGCTATTTACCTTCAATCCTCTTTCTAATTGGGAATAGGTTAACCTTAATCTGCATTCTAGAAAGCCTTCGCTTCAAACTCGACTTCGATTCACTGGATTTTACTAAAGGTAAGGCAAATATTCCTTCCTATTTCCTAAATAGGTCAATCTTTCAACCAGTCCACCCAGGCCTGACCACCTTTTTGATGCTCACTTTTCGGATTCTGTTAACTGTCCAATAGTCGAAATCGAACTCATCAGGACGCTTTACCATCCCACATACATTATTTTTGAAACACCTTCACACCTCCTAGAACTTTAGCCACATCTTCAATATGGATATTGATCAGTCTAGAAGGTTGACAAGCAATATCCCTCTTACGCCATTATTGCCATCTTCTATCAAGCCAGAGATTACGTCTAGTAGAACCTTCTTCGTCACTAAGAAAGTCACATCAAGTGGTGGGGCCCAAATGAATCAGGTACGTATTTCCAACAACTTGGATCCTGTGTCACTTTTTTTCCCCCCAATATTTGTATCTTTGAATTGATACTTATCAGATGGTGCAGATTCACAATGGCAATCTCATAAACTTTGGTATCACTAGATCAACGACTTCAATCAAGCGCAAGCGTGATAACGATGATGATGATGCTTACAAAGGCTCATCTTCTGTTGATGATGATTGGGCACCTTTCAGCGAAAAGAAGAAGAATGCCCCGACGACTCTACCTAGAAATCAAAAGACTGCTGTCTCAAAACTCCGTACCAAGGTTGTTGAGGAGACTGCTCTTCCAACAACAGCCCAGGCTAAGCGTGCTAAAGATGCTGGCACTAAAAACAGAAAGAAGGCCTCTAAGAAAGGAGCTCCCGTCGACGAGCATGAGAAATTGGAATCCATCAATGCTACCAGGAGAAGACCAGAATCCTTTGGTTTACCAAGTGTTTGGGCCGACAAGCGTCAGCAGCTATGCGAAACACTGCCTTGGTACAAGGCCTATCAGGCTGGCGCCTACACCCACAATGGCGTGGCGTATGGTCTGATGTGGGATTCCAAGTCTGCAGTAAGAGATCACTTTGATGATCATATTATCATCTGCACTCTGTATGTACTCCTGATCGTTTAGAAGAACTCTGCTAACACTATAACAGTGGTGGGGGCATGGTCGAGGATGACGCGGGTGGAATGATCCGCAAAACCGATCGGAAAGCAGACTGTTGCTATGCGGCGGCCTTCAAGCATTGCATGGATCGTCGATTTCCAGTTGGTGTTATCATTGGTAAGTATTCTGAGATCTCTATTTGGTTTCAATCATCTAATATTCATCATAGGACAAGGCAACACCAAGTGCCCCGTCAAATTGCTTCACTACTACAACGTCCTAGGTTTTTTTCATGTCACTCATGTCTGGTATGACAAGGAGGTGAAGAAGTGCTGGATGGTGAAGCTACAGAAGATGAACGCCGCCCGACCATGGTGGTCTGTCAAGGATGCTGACTACTCAGCGCGTACTGTTGATAGGACAGCAACCCTTGGAACCTGCGTCCATTGCAAAAAGGAAAGCAAGCAGATCTACATCGAGGGTTGGGTCTGCACCAATGCCTTTTGCCAAAAGAACTGGGACTTTGGTGGCAGAGAAGTTGATACAGTCAACCTTCACTACGACCCAAGCTTTCTCCAAGAGCACATCGCAACGAGCGCCATCCCTCCAGTCACTTCTCTTTCTTTCCCAGACCCACAGGCTGACAAAACCCTTGTGGCAAAAGCTAGGACTTTCAAGCAAGGCTACCCTTGCCCGAAGTGTGGTTGCTGCATGCGCCGTGTTCATTGGACATACTTTGTCTGCGAGAGCACGCTGGGCTGCGACTTTGAATACCATCCACGCCTGAAAGTCATGGATCTTCATGAGTCAAATATGCATGGAGACTTTAAGAAGGGAAAAGAACTTGTGGATGATTGCATAATCAAGCAAAAGTTCCAACTAGGGGCATACGAGGTCACGCAGCACTTGATTCCTGATGAGCAAGGAAAAACAATTGGATGTGTAGCGGTTCTGAGATCAAACAAAGCAGTCAACAAGCAGACGAATGGACCTGACGCACTCTTGAAGCTGATGCAATCGGCCAAGCTTGATTTAAAGAGAAACCCCGCCCGTCACGGAGATTGTATATTTCCCTGCACCAACTTCTCATGTTCTTAGCTAACACTTGCAGCTCGTGGTCAAGTTCTGACTTCTCAATATGGCAGAAACTTTGTAAGAATCCTCCCACCATGTCAAAATCACATTTCAAGTCGCTAATTTGTCCAGGGTGCCAAGTACAAGTTCGGCGTCAAGCCAGTCTCGCAAGACTTTGAGAGTTCTCCCGATGTTATTCTGATGATTCTGAAGAGAGTTACCTGGGCTGCTGAAGAAATCGTCGGTCGGTACGACGGTCAGGAGTATCTCGTACCCAACGAGCTTCTCTGCTTGGGTTATCACAATGACAGCAAGATTGGCGTATGTATTTCCGAGTTCTTTGAATAGTTATTTGCTAATCTTTGTAGTACCATGACGATGGCGAGAGCACCTTGGGTCCCACGGTCACCAGTTTGTCCCTCGGATGCAGCGCTACCATGTCGTTCAGACCAAAGAAGAAGAACGACCTGATGAAGAATCTCGCGAAGCCAGCCGCCCTGAAGCCAGATGTCCTCCGAGTTCACCTTGATCATGGAGACATCATGGTCATGCATGGACACACGATTCAGAAGCTCTATGAGGCAAGTTTCTTCGTTGAAACATCACGTTGATCAATTTTTAACTGATAGCCTAGCATTGCGTTACGCCTCATGGCCAAACTCGGTTCGCTCTGACTGCTCGTCACATCCTCATTGAAAAAATGGACTTTGAGGACCAGGATGATGCGAGAGTCGCCGGTGCCATCCCCGCTCGTGCCGAAAACTTCGCCTACGATGGTGATGCTAATTTACGATAATGAGTCACTGGTGCATTGAGTTCTAGGGGGATATGATTGACTATCTCGATTTTAATTTCCACGCAGCCTGGACGGTCATCTTTTTTTTTTCCCACTATAACCCCATCCTGCATCATTTGCTCTAGCTGGTTATTGCAGATGGGAAGCCTTTCAAATGAGGAGCATAATATGGAGATACTTACCAACAAATGGTGGATATTGCGAACAGTCAGATCACATCCGATATTTCTAGCTTCACCTAGCATAGCGAAAACGAGCTTACATACTTATGAGAATGAAAAAGAAAATTTCTTTGCAAGCCTACGAATTTGCTTATTTTCAAGTGGCATGAAACCTGAGCGTGCCTTCTCAAGTATTCAACGTTTTTTTATATAGATCTGGCCGTGCGTGCCGAATAGCGACAGCTGAGCTCTGAGTGTAATACATACATGAGGTAGCCTAGTGAGATCGTAAACATCAAGCGGGCGAGGGAGATTTGGTAGACACCACATCTAACTTCGACTTTGTCTCTCCCAGTAATTTGACTCAGCCGCGTCTCGCATCTCGACCTGAAGACATCTATAAAGTAGACTCATAAGTACTTACCACTGCTCCATCGCTTACCCCCTCCTGTCGCTACTGCAGTCAAGTAACTGAGGTTCAGGGGTGTTGCGGTGCTGAGGTGTGTTAGCTAGAAAATCGAAATAGCGGCAGTGGCAAGTCGAGAGGGAGCCTAGAAAATCAAAATAAAGTAACGAGGAGCTTTTCTGATTTTGAATCAAGAGCTATGCTGTGAGTTTTTTGGGGGAATTCGAGAGGATTGAGTATGGAAAGGAGGTTATAGCGGAGGGGGAATGTAACAGCGATGTATCCATCCGTAAACAAGCTTTGATGCAATGAATGGATGGAGGTCGGAGATGCGAAAAAGCAGTATTACAGCATGATAGTAGGACAGCGGTATTATAGCTCAATCTCTTGGAGAGCACGTAGGATTATCGTGAATATTTCTTCTCCATCATCTCTTTCTTACTTGGTCTGCTTCACCTACGCGCCCGAGAAAGAACCCTGCCAGTTCTCCGAAAGCCTTCTTCGAATTCTCTAAACTCGAGAGTCGGATCCCCGAACGCCGCTTATTCGATGTAATACAGACTCCCGTTGAGCATCGTCACCTCCGCTTCTCATACTCTCAACTGCAGCCCAGAAGCCGGCAGCTTCAGCCTCAGCCTTAGGGCTGCCCAATGAATATCCGAATATGAATAAGACTCTGGCTATGGCGAATCAAGAAAACAGGCATCTAATTCATATTCATCATATCCCAAGTAGGTAATATACGAGAGAATCAGGTGCACATGCCTCTCAACAGGTTGCGTTCCCATTTAAAGCACAGTCAATTTCCGGGATTCTCGATCAATAGAATCGTCTAACGGGCCTGTTTCCGGATTGAATATTCGCGTGGTAAGATAAATTGGTAGCATCCGGTCCAGTTCGAAGCATTCCGTACTCTAGATCAAAACAGTAAGTTTGATACAGCCATTCTAATTCAGTAAGCTGATCTCGGTTACATCTAGGCTAGTATAGTACTATAGATAAAGTTTGAATCGCCCTAGCTTTTTCAAAGTAATCTCTTATATATAAAGATGAATTAAAACATAACTACTTTATCGTTTCTTTTAATTAGAGATTTGCTAAAGCCTCCGTAACGTTATGTAATGCGGCGCAAAGTAGTTCTAATAGTCGATTTTGGTATACTATAGAGGCGTGCAATTTGCGCTGATTTTAATCCTCTATTAGCGGCGCCTTCAATAAGAGCTCTTTGATATAGAGATAAACTCCTTCTTAACTGATGAATCACAGTTTATCAAAGAGGACGTTGTGGAGTAGCTATATTATAGAAGTGAAGATGTAAGATTATAAAACGCGTTTTTCGGCAAAGCGATTCAAACTTTATCGACCCTACCTACTGTTTTGTCCAAAAATCTGGCATTAGCGCTGTTTTCTAAAATACGATTTTTCA
This sequence comes from Diplocarpon mali, assembly GCA_024741835.1. Taxonomy (NCBI): domain Eukaryota; kingdom Fungi; phylum Ascomycota; class Leotiomycetes; order Helotiales; family Drepanopezizaceae; genus Diplocarpon; species Diplocarpon mali. The sequence goes on from JAENRP010000014.1 coordinate 225,149, forward strand.
CAAATGAATATATATTATGGTTAGGGTATGAATATAAACAATGAATCCAGGATCTTTATTCATCCTCTTCACGGGGCAGCCCTAAGACTCAGCCTCAGTCCAGACTGACAGTCATACTCCTCCTGATCCTCTCGCCATACCGCCAGAAGACCCAAGGCACAGGCGCCATGGCCAAGCTCAAGAACCCCAGCAGCGAGTTTCCCCAGCCGATGCCGAGTTTATCGTACAGCGGCTGTCCGGCCAACGGCATGAACGCACCGAGCAGAGAGCGCAAGATGGTGGCTGCTGCCATAGCAGACGCAGCGTATTGCGTGTAAGCGTCTACGAGGTAGGACTGGACTGGCAGCTGGGAGGTGTTAGCTGGGCTCCTTTCTTGATTGTTTTGACCACTGATGGAAAGGTAGGGAGAGGGCTAGGACTGGAAGATGGAAGCAAAAACAACGAACCATGACGCTCAACATCCCAAAAGCAATCAACACCGTGCCCAGAATCGGCACAATGAAATGCACCTCGGCCTCCGCACTCCATCCGTACCAGAACAAGCCCACCGGCACGAGTAAACTACACCACATCAAGGCCGGCAGCCTATACTCTGGCTTCCCCTCGCCGCCGTTCTTCGCCTTGTAGTACTTGTATATACGATCGCTCGAGAACCCAATAATCACGACTCCCAGGACGGAACCAGCGCCAAGCCCCAGGAACGACAAGCCGGCCGAGCCAGCACTGAAGCCGTAGATGCCCATGAAGACCGACGTAAATGTCGTGAAGAGCAAGTAGAGGAGCCCGTAGACGAAGGCGACGTGCAAGCTCATCAGGGAGACAATCGGGGAGAGGAACAGCAGTTTCATGGGGCGAAGGATGGCGCGCGCGAAGATGGTGCGCGGTGGGAGGTCGAGCGCGTACTTGGAGCGGTAGGAGGGGTCGCAGTACTTCTTGCGGAGGGCGGCGGCTTTTGCTTCGAGGAGGGTCGGGCCGTAGGTCTCGTCCATGAAGACGAGGGAGATTATCGTCACGATGAAGGACTGGATCTGTCAGTTTGTTCCTTGAAAGGAGCCACGCCGGACGAGACGTACAGAGATGCCGAGGATGCGGAAGACCCATCTCCAGCCGATGCTCTCGGCTATGTAACCTCCTGCGATCGGACCTGGGGAATATTTGTTAGCAACTGTCTGGCCGAGCTGCCCATATCGAGGACAACAAACCAATGATCGGCCCGAGAAGAGGCCCCAGGGAGAAGATAGCCATCGCGACGCCTCTCTCCTCGGTCTTCATGAGATCCCCAATAGACCCAGCTCCGATGGTCAGCGGTGCAACACCAGCACACCCGGCCCAGAACCGGAAAGCGAGAAGCATTCCCAGGTTAGCAGATTCGCCGCAGACGATGGTCGTCGCGCAGAAAATGACATTGCAGGATTGGTACAGCTTCATGCGTCCGTAGAGCTCAGACATCGGCGCGATGAACCTACAAGTGTTAGCCAGGGAAATCACAACGAGTCGGGAGTGCTCACATTGGTCCGATAGCGAACCCGAGAATGTAGATTGAGACGACGAAGGACGAGAGAACGTCGTTGCTCGACCCGAAATCTTCCATGAGTTGCGGCACGCCTGGCGCAAACATGGAGGACGCTAGGGGACTGCCTCATATCGTCAGCAGCAAAACCTCCAAGGCTGCATCGTGGTGCATACGTGATGAACGTGACAGCGCTGACGATCAACAGATTCTTCCACTTCTTGCCCGCGCTCCAATTCGTTGGTTGTTCAGGATCGTTCTCTTTCCAGTCCACTACGTGCTTCGGTGGTTGGTTTGCGCCCTCTAGTATCGTTGTTAAGGACACTGTCGACGAGCCACCCACTCCTACGCTCTCCAGGTCGGTATCTTGATGCTCGCTCTTCATTGTTCTCAGGTCCGACCCCAAGGTGATAACCTCGAGATCGATCTCTGCCTTGTCCATTATCACGAGACGAAGCGATACGTTGTGGTTGACACAAGACGCCAAGTAAACAAAGCATTCAGTAGCGGCGTGGAGAGAAGTGTGCCCGGTAGAGAGATCTTAGCTTTCAGCCTCGCTGGCGGGATCATTTTCTAGCCGGCGTCGTCTCAGTTATCTATGGAAGCAGCAAGCCCAGAATTCAATCGCGAGTTGACTTTCTACGGGATCCATTGTTGACTCGCTCCACCTGCACCTGATGCAGAACCTTCACGAGCCAGATCTAACCGAGTAATTCGGCTCGTACTCGGTTTCGATCCACCGCCAATGTTTGTTTTTTCTCGCCAAAAGAATGGGAACCAATCAAGCGCGAGTGGGTGGGGCCACCCAGGGATTCGTCGATTCGGCCCGTTGGCGTTCTGCCGCGCACACCAAGATTTCCAGAACGATATGGCACTTCTTGCTCGCGGCCATCTTGCAGTTGGATCTGGCCAAGCAGAGCTTATGCCACTTGGCTGCTTACCTCAGTTCCTTTGGTATCATCTCATCTTCAGCAACACATAGAGAACCGACTTGAGCTTCCAAAGACCTAACAAGATCCGCTGACCGACTCGCCAATACCTAGCGCGCAAGGAAAGCCATTCGTCCGTTGTAGCTACGCGACCTCAGAAGAAAACAGATAGCACTTCGGCGGGGAACTAGTCAGAGTCAGTCATTCCAAGGGCTCGTAGTACCTCGGGCTTCCCCTCGTCTTGATCAGCGGATCAAAATCTACTGTGTAGATCTCGCACTTCCTCGGACTCTTGCTTGAAGTCAACACCCTTTTTGCGTCATGATTAGTAGCGAAGCAGGTGCAGAAAGTTTATGCCAAACCTGATTGGCCTCTGACCGGCTCTAGCGCGAAGTAGGATGAGGTATGGTGGGATCGCTGGAACTATTATGTAGGGCCTGCAAAGAAAAAGGGTTTACAAGTAGCTGTAAAAAGCATATTCGTTATTTGGTATCAATAGTTTCAGGGGATAAATACAAGTTCTGAAACAGCTACACATTATACTACAAGGTCTAATGAAGCTCAGAATCTCTACTGTAAAGTCGCACGCCAGCGTATTTTTAGCTATTGCTAACCTCAAACGCCTTTGCTTAACAACTTAACGCTGACTCAGTCTAGAGACAAGTTTTAGACGCCTCTATAACTGATATACAGAGTCGAGTCCCACCAAATCAGTTATAAACTTATTTGTCATAGCTTAGTCCACAGATGAATTGCTCAACACTGTTGACTTCCTTGAAAAACAGGTTCTGCCAAGTAAACAGACCAAAAGTATAGGAGAAATATAAATATGCTATAAATAGGGCATTCCCTAGCTGGAACGAAGATCGTGGAGCTGCGAGGTGATCGCCGTAAGGCACGCTACTTGCTTTTTTGGGTAGGCTGCAAATACGACCTTCTACTTTGTGAATCCTAGAAATAAGCGTCATTTGCCAGGGGGGCTTAATTTGGACTTGCAAGGGTTGATGATACTCTCATATGGTGTTTGTCTGTCCTATGACGCAATACTAACTCTTTTCAGTTAGCTACAAATGTGGGCAGATCCATCAAATGGATTTGGACTTAACGAAAACTCACTTACTCCTAGGATTTTAAGGTCAACATTTGCAGCCCGTTGAAAGTAAGGGAGTAAACGGTCCAAGTTTACAGTTTATGAAATACCTACGAATAATTTTTTTCGGATACGGTGGATCCAGAAACCCACAGACTGCATTCTTTGATCAGAAATAATTCGGTAAAGGAATTTCAAGTTCAAATACTCAAAGCCGAATGGCTAGAAAACCGTCCGAAGCGTGATCCACCGTGCTCGAAATTCCAAAAATCGTAGGTAGAAATGCCCATATTTCCAGTTCACTAAGGGGAAAGTGAGTACGTGCTATACTTTTCTCATCCTACTAAGGGACAAAAAAGAGTTTTGCAAGAAAAAGTCTCCTGGAAATAGTTTGTTGGGAAAGCAGCTAGCTTACTATCAATTTTAAGATATACGAAACCTGTAGGTTTGTGCCAAGAACTTTAAGAACTGAAGGTTTATTGGTATTCTTACCAGGCTGCATCTTGCAAGATGATATCAGGAGTATGATTAGGTGGCGTACTTAGTTATGGTATTGTAAGTTCTAGCCTTAACTGTGTAATAACTAATCAGAGATTGTTATTATAGAATCTACTTTATCATAGGATAAACAAAAACTGTGTGAATGCATACTCAAACCTACAAACAAACTCTAAACCAGCTATGATATCATGCTAAATATGGTGTTTTTTTAGCATATGATAATAGAGTTCAAAGAAGAACTCTAGTAAGCCTTTCCAATTTAACTTTTTTCCAACTGGATTCTAGAAGTGGGATCTACTTTTTGGTATGGTTGTTTTCTTGGTTTCTATGTAGGGCTCCAACTCCCCTAAAACTCCAAGGCGCGAACCATCTATGATTTTCTACTGCAATCAAACTCTAATTTTATCCTTGTGCGAGTTGGCAATCAAGAGGTGGTGATGGACTTTTATGACATTGGTAGAGGTAACACTGTATAGTAGCAGTAGTAGAAGGAGTATCATCCCCCTGAAACAGAGGAAATATCATTCGAAACTGGACCGAAGGTTCAAAGGCACTATTCCGAGTGATTGTAGCCCTTGCTAGCCTTACAGAGCAGATTCAAATCTGGTTTCGCTACACTTATACTCCTAACGAGGTACTTCAATTCTATAGTGGAAACTTCTACAAGTGCTTTCTAGCAGGCCAAACACTCACCACATTAGCGTCAAGACTTTGGTAGGCTTATAGTGTATTGATAAGGCTAAATACATTTTCATATGGTGTTTGTTTGACCTACGACAAAGTGCGATCCCTAGCCAACAGGGTGGGGGGACTGAGCCTTAGCCTGATAAAGCAATATCATAAAATGCTAATACTAGGAGACGCCGACTTAAAACCTGTAAATAGTGTCTCCTAATAACCTTCAAATTCTTTAGATTCTTTTTCAAAGGGTCTGTAAAATTGAGATTAAGCCCCTTCGATTTTGGAATAATCAAACCCTGAGTCGAATAAAGCTAGCACCTTTCGAAAGCCTTAAAATGAAAAAAAAAATCACACTATCTCTTTATAAATACCCTCTACTTTCGACCTCTACTTGCGTACTCAAAGATTATTTAGATACATAACTACGACTAGATGAAAGGCTTAACAAAGGATATAAAGGGGACTAAGGCGGGTTTTAGTATATAAGGAGAAGGAAGGAATAGGATGTATTTTAAAGAATTTTTTTATAAGAGACGATAGTAAGGGTTATAATAGAGAGCTACCGCCTACTAGTAAGACGCTTGATATAATCAAATAAATAGCCACTATTAGCGTAAAGGGCTTATCTTAAAATAGATAACCTAAGGCGATTCTATTTACTAAAGGTACCTTCTAAGAACATACTTGACTAAGGCTTAGAGAGAACCGACGACTGAGGTATAGGCTAGACTTTTACCTACGGAATCAGGAACTATAAGTATAACAAGCTAAATAGTAAATCGCAAGGAGTTTTTCATACTAGTTTCCTCCTTGTACCTCATCCGAATATAGCGTTTACTACTTGTGCTATATAGTTTAGAACAAATATAGTATATCAAAAGGAGATTTTCTAGGAACCATAGGTATACTAGGCTAAATAGTGAGTCATGAGGAGTTTTTCATGCTGGTTTTCTTCTTATAAATAATCTGACTATAGCGTTTCTCGCTCATGCTGTATAGTTTGAAACTAACATTGTATATTAAAAGGAAAAAACGCTAATATTCTACATTTCTACATTTCTACTATGCATCCTATGTAAGTATATGCTTAACGTATTAGTAAAGCATTTAATGGCTTTATAACTAAGATATTCAAGAGCTCTAAAGATTACTGGTGACGAATAGCGTGATATGACTCTTCTCATATTTGAAATATTCCAATTTGAAGTATTTCTTCAATTATACATAAGTCCTAGTATACATCTATGCTAAATTTATCACCCTTCTAAGTTAGTACTTAACCCCTATAAAAGATCAGGCACAATACGCCACCCTTGTACCATAGCAAAGAGTAACATAGACTATATTGATTGGTCAAATACCCTAGAAGGCTCTGTATATCAGCTCCAGTTCTGGTCCAGTTCTTGTACGAGTTGAGATGATTAAGTCGGGGGATTCTTAATTTTCACAATCCGCATACAAATTAATACAATAACATTCTTGATGTTTTTAGGAATACGTTACCATTTTGCATACAGTTGTGATACTTACTCGTTGACATTAGTCAAATGAATTGTTTCATGAACTTCCTACTCCTTCTCTCTACGTTAATAAAGTGGATCTGACGATATGCAGCTAAGCTGTAGTAGGGCCGGTATATCCACGGCATAGCCAATTCTACGCTTTCAATTTGGGCCTCTGATTCAGTTTCTCAACGACTACGGCCTTTATCAGATTATTAACTTTATAGGCCATAAATCAATCTCCAACTAGATCCCTTTTGATTACTGATCAGCCAAGGCGAATAAGCTTTCCCAATCAAGAGAACAGAGTTGAGGGACGCAGACTTACGACTTAGTGATCATCTCTTCCTACGAGGACGGTACGCTGCTCCCAATTTTCCTATCTCAATTGCTGTCTTATGTGTATCAAAAATTCCTAGTGAAAAGTATTCCTCTACCGGGGCACAAGGAATGCAGTATGAAGAACTAAATGCCAAAGCCGAATACGTAGAAAACTATCCGATTCATGTTCCCATGTACTCGGAAGAAAAAACCGATATTCAAAGCTTGGTGTTTAAGTTAACAGCTTTCAAGTCATGTTTCCAGGCATCTGCTTCGTTTGCTTTCCTAAATGGTTGCTGCAGAATTCATACTTTCCGGTGGATTTCGGCCCTGGTTTTGATCGACCGTACTTGAAAAATTAAAGATATCAGGAGCATATCCTGTCCCGTTTTTTGAAGTGTGTATATCAACTTTCGAGGGAAGCTTTCTTCGGAAACAAAATCCGAAGAGAACAATCAATATAATCCTATGATGCGGTCGGCTGGAGGGCCTTCATTGGGTCGCTCAGGAGGCTCGCTCAGGTGGAGGAAGATGATTGATTGTATTGTTATCTAGTGTATATAAGGTTTAGGAGACTTCGGAAAGAAAAGGAGGTTCCCCTGACTAATCATAGTCACGTGGAGAGTCTCCAGAATAAGTGGAGACTCCATCCATTCTGCACGACAAATCCTGACTCAGCTAGCATTCTACGTTGCAGCTGATTTTATGCAGTCCCCTCTTCAACTGTATGCTAAATATGTAATTTTGCAAAGTCGTAGAACATAGCTCTCCTCGTATTCCCAAGTGGTTGAATACCTTTGTTTAGCGTAAAGCAAAAGAAAAATCCTGGTTTGACCTAGAGGCGAGGATAAGTATAGAAACTTCAAGATACTTTGTCAAAGGCTGAACAAACATCATATGAAAGTAAATTTAACCCTGCAAACGTACCGAAAAATACCCTTGAACATGCACCAATATACCCCACTTTGATCAGCGACAATGAATGTGGACCTTTGAATTCGTAAGGCAGATGAGTTTTTGTTAATCAAAGTCAATATGATGAACATGCCTACATCTGCTGTAGCCCACTGTACTGTGTGAGAAGCGAGTACCCCATCGCAGGCCAGACAAACACCACATTAGCGTAGGCACCAAGGGTAATGTTCGGTAGGTTTGCAAGGTTTAAAATACTTCTGTACTTCCTTGCTTCGTACAAGCCGGAATAATCCCACATTTTTCTATCTCTGCGTAATCGGCACTTGGCAATGCTGGTTTGACTAAAATTCTGTGAGGCTACGCTCTCTTACATAGTAGAGGCTGTTTGTGCAAGCTCAAAGTCGGGTCAGCTACTACTTCACTCTTCGTACATTAAATTTCCCTTGGTTTTATAATTTCCGTCTTCATGCTAAACTAACAGTCGGAGTTCTTGAAGTATTCTGAAGGCAACTGTTGATCGCTGAATGGCTGCATTTAGAATATACAGTTAACAAGTAGAAAGACTGCATTCATCAACTCTTTTCCTATGATTATGCAACTATCATACTAATTAGCAGACGCGACGATCGTACGTATCCATCTCCCACTAAGCTGTAGATTCTTCTAAAGAGCTTGAGAAGCTAAGATTAAGTCCTTTCCACTGCGAAACATCAGACTCTGAGTCAATCAAATCCAAAAATTTCAGATGCTTTCAAACGACATTGTTTATACTTCCCTTTTTAATAAATACCCTCTACTTTCGAACTCTACTCGCGTACTTGAGGATTATTTAAATATAAATTTATGATTATAAGAAAGACTTAATGAGGATACAAAAGAAAAGGCAGATTATAGTATATAAGGAGGAGGAAGGAATAGGATATATTTTAAAGAATTTCTTTTTAAGAGACGATAATAGGGGTTATAATCGAGAGCTGCCGCCTACTAGTAAGATGCTTAATATAATCAAATAAACAGCCATTATCAGCGTAAAGGGCTTATCCTAGAATTGAGAACCTAAGGCGGCTCTATTTATCAAGGCACCCTTTCAGAATGTACTCGCCTGAGACTTAGAAGGAATAACTTCCAAGGTTTAAGTTAGACTCTAATCCAAGGAATTAGGAATTATAAGTATACCAGGCTAAATAGTAAAGAGATAAGGAGTTCTATACTAGTTTCTTCTTATACATGAAAATATAGTATAGTATCTTTCGCTTATACTACATAGTCTAGAACTGACAAATTGTATTTGAAAAAAAGATAGTATTTACTAACTCAACCCCCCTGCCCCCCGTCTCCCCCTTTTCTCTAAACGAGACCCTCGCTTCGGAAACCCCTTTTTAGGTAAGTTAAGATAAGCAAACCACTCAGCGTGCCAGCTCAGGTCTAAGTCCTAGCAGACTAAATAGTATCTCCCTATCCAACTAACCCACCTGATTACTTGTCACTATATCTGAAAAATGTTGCACCAGAGCTTCCCACTAAGCAACAAGCAAGCGCTAGCTTATCTCTTGTATCTCTTGATTCTACCCACCCACCCTATCCAGTTCCTATGATGCATCGCCTAGAGTTCTGCCTGGCAGAGCATTTCCCATCTCAAGACCGCCCGAAACGCCAAAACTCCTCAGGACGCAAGCAGGCCAGCGGAAGCACTTGCAAGCCTTGACGGACGACCTTCTACAGCCGAGCGCAGCGGGACTCGGAGAGCCGAGATTTCAAACCTCGTGAGCTGTGGTAGAGAGAGAGATATATCTGTGTATCTATACACGTACATCTTGACGTGGCATACCTCGCAGTACAGCTAACACATGTTTCAGAGACCTGGTATCCTGATAGGGTGACGAGCGGGAGACAGTCTAAAATGCCATGGTTTGGTGTTCTGTGCCAGGAGAGAGGCGGTTTCACTTATCGACAGCCAAGTGTAAAAGAAGAGAGCAGCCCTACTCATCCCGTCTCACATCTCCCGTCTCCTATTCCCCCCTCCCCCCTCCCCCATCCCTCCCCCTCTCCGTTTTTTTCTCCAAATAGCGTGTACGTTGACGAAAAAGAGTGTTTACGCTACGAGGGATCGAGTCTCTTGCTAGACCTGCCCATACCCATACCACACACATCCGCCACAGGACCTGAAAGATCCAGCGCGGCCCTAGCTGCGCCAGAGGCTCGAGCATACCTATCTACGTTTGAAATACGCGAGAGCGCGAGCGTGTGGCTGGACAACGGATATCCTGTTGGGCAATAAGTAAAGCGCATATATATATCAGTGGGGAAGGCTGAAACTCGAGCTCAGTCACATGTATATACACTCCCGTCAAGCAGCAGGTTGAAATCACGTTTCCACTGGCTTTAATCTCAAATACAAGGGCTTGAATCTTGATATTCGTTTACACAATTCCGTAGAAAATACCCCTTTGTAGTAATATATCAGCCCTACGGTATCCAGAGTTTCGCTCATCTCATCTCACGCTCCACGGGATAGAATCTTACTTCAAGCTAGGACGCTCGAGTCTAGTAGGCTATATTTAAAAAGGAGAGCCGTGAGACATTGCAACTAGATCCTCTCTATCCCTCCATCTCTTTCCCCTCTTCCAGTGAGCCCAAAGACCCGGAGTAAATACTTCACCCTGAGTTTCCAACCGAGAGGTACGCTAAATCTTCACACGCCCGTCCCGTGAAGGGACGAGGGGGAACAGATGCTGCTGGTGGCCAGGGGTATCAGACATCTATATCCACTTCCTTTTCCGTTCCGTGTCCGAACGCGTGCGAAGCACAGATTAGAGTCCCGGCAACAATCCCTCTTAAAAAATTCTCCGACCAGAGTCATGTGACGAGCCAGTCTCGTCGCGCGCCAATTCTAAAGTTCTTTCACATAGGAGTGTTGAGCCTGTCCATGACATACTGCTGCCTACTCAGCCCCAGCTGTTGTCGACCGACGATGGAAGGCTGATGCGAGCATTGCTGGTTACTCATCAGGTTCTGCTGCTGCTGCTGTGGTTGTCTGGACATGGCCAGGATACCAAAGGCGTCGACGCGGGACTTGAGGCTCGAGTTCTCTTTCGCGAGGTCCCTGTTCTGTTTCTCGAGGTGGGCGATGTATTCCGTGGCTTTGGATAGGACAGTCGCCTTTGTGTTTGTGAGCATCTATCCCTGGACGGAGAGGGGAGGACGTGCGTACGCACCTTGTTCAGCTTGTGCGCGGGCGTCAAGCCTTGGAGATCCTCCTCCTGCACATCTCCACACGCGTTCTTCTTGCTCATCACACGTAGCGAGGGCACCGAGTCCCGCAGTATCGCAATTTTGTCGTTGAGGTTTGTCCGGTACCGTTTCTCGATCATGTTGTGCGCCGTTTTTTTTGGAGCGTGCTGATGACCATTGGAGAGCTCTGGGCTCTCGTCATCCTCGTCTCCACCTATACTCGATTTACGCTTGTGACGTTTGGGTGGGTCGGGCGAGGATGGGGTAGAGGATGTTGAGGCGGGGTATTGGTCCGGCGTCGTCGGCGGCATGGCGATGCGGCGAAGCTTGTACTCTTCTTCGGGCGAGAGCTTGCAGTCGTGCTGTTGTTGTTGAGATCTTGACACTGGTCGTGGCCATGACGATGGAGTGGAGTACAGGCCCTCATGGCTAGAGTTGTCGTTTGTACGAGGTGCGGTGAGCTCGGTTAGAGACTGGAAGAATGGTGCGTCGATCGTTGGATCTTCTTCGCATACAGCAGAGTCTTCTGTGGTCGACCCTCGGATTCCGTACCCGCTGCCCTGAAGTTCGAGTCCCGACGTCGCCGGGGAAGTCGACTCGGATTCGAAGTCTGGGAACAACTCTGACGTTGGTGAGAGAGCGACGTCCCCGGGGTCGTCCCAACGCATCCAATCTTCAAAAGTACCAAAATCGAAAGCCTGTTCGGACTTGATATCCGGGTTGAATTTCGTTTTGGGTAGCATGTAGCCCGTCGGGAAGAAAGCGAGAGACTCTGGTGAGCCGGGAGATGATAGTGTTGAGTCGCACGAGTCTGAAGCAATTGCCGAGTCGTTATGTGAAACGCTGTCCCAGCCGTGTGTTGTGATTTTGATCTGGGTTGATAGATGTGTCAGTCCATGTTGATATCAAGTGGGATCTCCACCCTGATGCATCACTAGGCGTCATGACTAGGGGTCATGTGAGACGTTAAGCCAGGATGCTTATTGATGTCTGCTGGGGCAAGCTGGACATACTTGAGGTCTCTTCTGCGTTGGAAAGTAGTCGACACTAGACCCCTGGCGGACATCGGTGCTCGCCATTTGAGGAAACGACTGTCAGTCGAGCCGCAAGATGAACTTGCTGGGTAAGGAGGTACGGTCAGAAGGCGGGGGTAGCTGGATGTAGATCACAAATCCACGAGGCGCCAATGGGTACCGTGGCAAAATAGAACTAGGGCTGTAAATCGTGGAGGGGTGGAATGTCGCCGGTGATGAGTCTATCCTCGACAAGATGTTTTCTGTCCAGCGCCTACCGACGTGCGGAGCAGGGCGGGGGCGGAGGTCTTCTAAATATGAATCCAAAGCTGATGTTGCATCGCTTCAACAGAAGAATATCGGACCGTCAGGGACCTTCGGAATTATGACCCCGCAGTAAGAGAAATCAGTACCTGGGAAATCCGAGACTCAAGCCCCAGGAGCGATCTTTACTCGTGATCTGATCGTACGAGAATCGTGGATCGATGAGGCGACTTCTTCCCCCGGCGAGGTGTTGTTGCACTGTCGACTCAGCAGAGGTGCAGATATGTACCGGTGAGAATAAATACTACCTTCCCAAGTACCTCCCTACACGTAAATTCAGCTGCCGGCAGGATCCGTATCGCATAGATGCCGGGCGTAGGATCTCACTGTATTTCGTATTTCGTATGCACGAAGAGTAAAAGCCGGATGGAGCACACAGCTAGAGGAGAGGTTGAGTCAAGGACAGCCAGATGACCCTGGCCGGTTGCTTTATACCTCACGTGAATCTGCCGGCAACGTGATATCGGTCGGTAATTCTCGGGGAGGTCCCCCGCCCGGAGATCCGGATTGAATGCCTTCTTGCCAGTCGGTAGATCTAGACCGGTCGCCCATCACCTTCATCAATCAGAGCTGATACGTGAACAAGAGAAAGTCCTGTACACAGGTGGGCTGGTACGGCACCGCAGAGGGACGGCCCAGCAGCTGTCCAGGAATCTGATTGGCCAATGCCAGATCCTCACACGAGCCAGGTCGTATGGGGCTTGACACAACATCCGACATATACATAGTGGTAGGTTGACTTGTGGGCTGATTTTGATCTGGGGCCCCCGGCAAACCTCCAAGCCACCTGCGGAACGTCCCGGCCCTTGGGGGGGGGGGCAGATAGTATACATAGATATTTCGAAAATTCTCTGTCGATGTATAAAGATGTGTGCGTGTGTGCGCGTGTGTAGATTCCTAGAGAGTGTAGTGACGGCGGTGCGAGGCGATTTCCGATGCGCGAATCGGTATTCGAGGGGTTTCGAAGATCGGTGATGCTGCTCGATCTGTACGACTGCATTGCGGGCTGATCTGCTGGGCCTCGTTCGTAAGAGAAACATGGCTAACCGAGGTACTCAGGCAATTCAGGGACAGGACTCGTAGATCCCGTCACCTGCAGCTGAGGTGGTATTCGTTGTCACTCGAGCCCACATGTCCTCAACCGAGAAAGGGTAAACAAACACAGTCGTCACCAGGCCCCAGCCCAGAAATCCGTCCCCGTCAAGTCCTCGGTAACCCAGAGCATCCGGCTACCAGAAGACTTCAGAGCCAGAGCCTGTATTGACTTCGTCCAGGAAAGAGCCACTAGCTGAGCATGTATCATCACAATGCTACACGTCAGGGACCCTCCTACATGTGCGCGCCACAACCGATTTTCTGTACTACCTTGCCCAAGTCCCTTAGCGGCATTGACATAAGTATACAGATAGGCCTGTAATACAAAGTCAAATTTTTGCTTACGATCCAAGTCTATCGAAGTCGAGAACGGCCCCCACCCCCCAAAGTGGCACGAAAGCCTCGTAAATGGAGAGCCTCGTAGATGGAAAGCGGTCAAAAATTCCAAGATGATGCGTCTAGCCGACTGTCCGCTGAGTCGTGAGATGCTATACCAATTACCGCTGAGCCACTGATGCTTGAATCGAGAGAGAAGCTTGTATAATTAGGATCACTGTAACGCCGCATGTTTGATAGAACCTTCAAGCATCTATCGAAGCCCAAGCCCTCGAGGTTGAGGCTCCGGGTATCGATCCTCCAGCCTCCCATATCTGAAGACGGCACATACGATGTGTGGCCATAGGAACGACTATCCTCTGCATAACGGCACAGTTGGCGATACTCTGGTACGGCAAAGAGCGGGATGAAAATCGATTCGATTCTCCTCAGCCTGGGACAGAGATCCACAGAGAATTTACATGTTTGCGTCTTAACTTCGTACTGTGACCCATCGATCAAAAGCAGGCAATCGTGTTAGGACGGACACCAGATCCCCACCAACTTTGCATACTCCTGACAATCGAACACTACCTTAGTAGTCATGGTGCCCCTCAAGTACCGACAGCAGCATGCATCCTCCCGAGCCTTTCTTACTTGGCGCACTGGCCTCCTCTTCTGGCGGTAGCACACAGGATCCTGAAAATTGACGATCCGATCGGTCTAACTTCCTGTGTAAGCGGCTCAGGTCGTGGGTTACAATCAGACCCGAGGCAGAACAGAAAAATCCTCGAGATAGTAAGGTAGTTGGAGATCTCGCCCTTCAGCTAAAATGACCTGAAAATGTTTTTGTTCCGGATTACGCTTCATACCCGCATCTAAGGTTATGATCATTTCCCCTGCTGACACTTGACGAGCCAGGTTTTGGCCATCGCTTCATTTGGATGCACACACAGCGCTATGCTTTTGAGCGCAGAAATATTACATGTCTTGCCAAGCTCCTCTCTACAGGTCTAGAATAGAGAACGGCCCTTGCCCAGGGGTGTGCAGATGTGATCTGATCACGCGATTGAAGTAAACAGCGCTGTTTCATGGTCGGTGGCTCAGTAGCACGGCGAGCAGAAATTGCTGCCCTGGTATGTTGTGTTCCATCTGTAACAAGTGAGGGAGCAAGTTCGCAGATGATCTGTGCTCGCCTCGCTAATCGAACCTCGTCGCGAACCTCTAAGCCATGTCACCATGAGGGCTTCGGTTCCAGTGCATGTCGGTCTGATACAAATACTCGAGGGATCTCCAAAAGCTTAAATCCGGCTTCCTCAAGCCTCGAGCCAGAACCCAGCAACGGTCTGCCTTGCGATGGAAACGGCCAAAACAAGGGGGTGGCCCCTTCAGCAACGGGCCCGATACTGTTCATAGTTTCCGTACTCGCGATGTTTGGGCAGAAGAGGTTCAACGATAGTGATGAGGAGTGGCACAGTTGTTCGATGTCTGCCAGCCCGTCACCCCAATCCATCTCGAATTCGACTTCCCAATGCGCGATTAGAAAAAGTATAATACCGAGCGCACGAGTAGCAAAGCTGTGGCAGCTTGACATCTCTCTGAGGCTGGAAATTGATTGTCGGAGGTCCTGTCGTCCTATCCGCTGATTGCCAATTTTCACGATGTGGACTATGCTCGAGGCAAGAACAAAGTACGGAACAAAAGACGGGGTGCGTTGGAGCGTATAAAGATCGGAGTAGGACTTGAGGAGGAGTGAGATGGTTTCTGCGGCTTGGTTACACAAGTCGCGGGGACATACGCTTGAGTCTGTTATGCTGAGCTTGATAAATGGGCGAAAGAGAAAAAGGATGGCCGAGTGATAATACATACTACGCAGCATATGAGCATCAATAGATCCCCAGATCCGAAAAGAATTGACTTACTGTGCAAAGAGAACGGATGGCGTGAAATTTGTCCCCAGTCGTAAGGTGTCTGGAATGGCAGCATACCATCTAATGTATGCGGTATAAATTTTGTTCAGATTTCTGCTAGTCACAGGTTTGCCTGGTGTGTATAGCAAGTACAAAGATCTATGCACAATCTCTGAGAGCTCGCAGAAGGTCTTGTAGACGCTGCGGACATTCGAAGGCTGCTCACAGTTTATCTCAAGGGGGGCTCCTATCTGGCGTTAGTGCAAAGCGCCTCGTCAAGGGCGGTCCGTGTACCATTATCTGTATATGGGACCCAGGAGGAGGACTCGACATTGTCAACGATCGGCGGCTTGGTCACCAACCTGGCGTTTCGTGAGAAGTGAGGCAGCCGTCCGATAGCCATGGACCATACCCTAAAGCATATGAGTCACTCCAGCGATTCTGGAAACTGGGAATACCCACTGGTCTAGCGAGAATGCCCCCCAGAAAGTCGCAGAGCGTACTGCATGGTCGGTCTTGGCATCATCGCTACCTCCATCCTGAACATCAAAGTGAAGGCCCATCTCAATGGCCAGACGTACAGATTGGCTCGACAGGAAAATACCCCGACTGGACCGCCCGCAGCTTGCCTCGCGGATAGACATCAATCCTAAAGCCTGTACAGTGGTCACGCTGTGCCAGTCATTTTCCAATTCTAAAAGCCGCTCGGCTTCGGAGAAGAAGGCGTCCCCAGCGGTATCCTTGTCCTTGGGATCTGTACGAGCTTCGGGCTGATCTGAAAACCTACATCCCACAGCCAAGAGTGCATTGACAACCAACGGCGAACAGTATCTCGGGTTACCCGCTTTCATGTCTTTCAGGAAGTGTTCTTTGTTCAGTGAAGCCAAAGTCGGGTACTCCCAGCAGAAATAGAGAGACATCAGGTGTTCGACGAATGCTCCGTCGTTCGTTACGCTGGTCCAGCCTTCGTTGGAGTTTGGATGAGGTTTATGCGGTCGCTCTTCCATCCCAAAAGTAGACCCCGGAATAATCTCCTGTCCCTGACCCCTGGCATCTCGGATCATT
This sequence comes from Diplocarpon mali, assembly GCA_024741835.1. Lineage (NCBI taxonomy): Eukaryota > Fungi > Ascomycota > Leotiomycetes > Helotiales > Drepanopezizaceae > Diplocarpon > Diplocarpon mali. The sequence goes on from JAENRP010000014.1 coordinate 241,551, forward strand.
CTCTGCGAGTCAGGATCCCATTGGGAGTGGTGATGCCACGTTCCACGCAAAGGATCGGGCGTATTACTCTTGTTGGCGAGAGGCGGGGGCTCGACTTCCCATGCCATCGTCTCACTCTCGTGCTTCGAAGTTGAAGGGTCTAGGTTCAACATGGCCCCTGCACCCCAAGATGGCCATGCTGACCCTTCGGGATGATTGTGGCTCTGCGTGGATCTTTCTGCATCACTGGAGTTCATCAATGATAGCGGCGAGCTGATGCTACTCCTCGCCTTTCTCAGTGGCCCGCCAATAGCCTGGTGGTCGCTCAGGCGAGCGGAGGTTGTGGTGTTGCTTCCCGATAGCGACGAGTGCGAATCTGATTCCAATCTGTCCACAATATGCTCGAGGGTCTCTCCGCTCCGGAGTTGATCCAACACCTGGCCTGACCCCTCGTTGGAAGCCAAGGCAGCAAGAACTCGCCCACTCTGTTGCTGTTGCGTCCGCAAGGAGTCGAGTTCGGACCTCATCTGCTCTTTCGACTGGCGGACTGGGAGCTCGTAGTGACAGTCTACGCTCTGGGACACGCATCTCCCACACGGGATCTGGCCATCGCACTTGAAGCGCATCATCAGCGCCCACCCCACCCAGAGACTCCAGCTACTAACCTACCTTGGCTCGCTTTTTGCGGCACTCGGTGCACGCATTGGCCGTGACAATGCCCAGACCGCGACGTCTCTTGGAGTTAATCGAGCTCTCCATTGTGTGTTATGGCTGGCGCCCAAGAGTCGCTTTGGTCGATATTAGAGGAGGTCCTATATCCATCTGCAGCCGACCAATTAATCCAAACATCGATGCATACCCCTCCCAGGCAGGAGGAAGAAGCTGTCGCGTCCGTTGAGGGAGGCTGCTGACTTTCCTGACTGGAACAAAGAAAAAAAGGCTGGATACCAGCAGAGATATTTCTCCGCGAGGTCTAGATAGAAGGTACTTCTTGCTGGAGTGGAGGCGGGGGGTGTCTCGTGGAAGTGGAAGTGAAAACGTTGTAGTGGGTGCGGTGCGGTGCTGTGCTGTGCCTGGCAATGAAAATGTTCTGCGGCGGAGCGTCGAAGCAACAGTCCACCTTCGGCATGTTACACGACGCGGAGGCGTGCCATCGCGGACGACGGGCGGGAAGACTGGATGTGAGAGTCAGGGTTAGTCAATCACCACAAGGTAGTGCGGGTCAACATCTCCGCATACCACATGAATGCGAGACTGATGGGAGGAGGCAATCAGTGAGTCGGTGTTGTTGCAAGTACCTTGGGCCGTAACGAAGGAGTAGTGAGTAGAGTGTCGAAGATTAGAGTCATGCTATCATTCTCACACGGTAAGTATCTGCATGTATATCACCATCACGTGCTAGTCACATGACATGATCAAGTATGGCGACCCTCCAACGAGCTGATTACATGTCCGAGAAGATGAGTCCAGCGGGGAACCGGGAAGAGAGACATCTGTCGCGTGTCCGAGGCATCGCCGGGCTGAGAGATGGACGACTGTGCAGAATAGGATGATCTGTAACTAGTATAACTTGTTGCTCGCCCAAGCAGGGGCGGCTTGGATGTTTGGCGTCTTATGAGATGGACGCTTCTTGACATCCACATCGACTTGGATTTAGAGAGGATCATGATCAGTATCTAGCCGGGGAGAAGCAGCACGGGACGAGTTCCGGGAGGCCTACACGGCCTAAACCACATCCGTCCCCCTTACCCGAACCTGTCGAAGGGTAGCTCCGTCATCTCTTAGCTCGGTGCATCGCGGAGAATTCTGATTTCGAACATCAACGTCAGGCCTCCTCTCGAAGCATCTCAGCCATGGCTTCAGCACCGCAAGAACCAGGTCTCTCCTGGCCTTCCGCAAAGCCAATTGCCCTGAACAGCGCCGTCACCATTCAGCCTCCACTATCGCGACGCGGCCAAGGTCCAGGACTCCTACTCATCGTCCCGAAAGACTATGCAGTTCGTGACCTCGCCAACGCCAGCAAGACTCTAGATCCCGAACCGCTGCAGAAATGGGCCGAAGAGGGGTTCGCAGTGGCCCAGGTGACGGTGGAGACAAGAAGCGGCGAGAAGCTCTTGGGGAGTGCGGACTGTGACACGGCCGTCGAAGCACTTGCGGAGCTGCCGCAATGCACTCTGAACAATGAGGTGGGAGTGATCAGTAGGTGTCTAGCCTCCTAGCAACAGTAGCCGGGTTGGCAAAGCCTCGTCTGTGATCAGCGTCTTAGGGTGCGTTGCCGGCGCTTCATTGCGGGTTGAAAATCGCGACTGACGCTCGAAAGTCTATGGCTTCAGTAGCCCGACTGGCCCGACCAAAGAAGTCTGGAATTGGCTGGGCAGATCATGGCTCGCGTCTGCCGTCGTCGCCTTCGCCAATGAACTGGGCTCCGATGCTCCAGTTGCTCCTTTGATGGTGCATAGCACTTGTCAACTGGCGTGTCTTCAAAAACCAGACATTCTTCACACATACGACGCAGCGGCGTCGACCAATTTCGTTCTGCCCGGCCATCCTCACTATGAAGCTGGACCTGCAGGAGTGGCTCACAGCCGCAGCTTGGGATTTCTCAAGAAGCACCTCGGGGGTCCGCACTTTGACCTCGAAGCGATCTGGGACGAGCACTGCCTCTTCGAGTTTGGAGAAAGGAGTGTAGACAAGACCATGGCAACCATGGTCGAGGAACCGTACGTCAATCACGTACCGACTGTAAGTTTCCTCCCACCGTTCCATCCTCAAATATCGCAGGCTCACTAGCGCAGATGACCGGCGGCGTCGGTAGAGCTGCCTTGACAGACTTCTACCGCCACCACTTCATCTTCAACAATCCAGAGGATACGCGACTCGAACTGCTTAGTCGCACGACTGGCGTCGACCGTGTCATCGACGAGTTCATCTTCAGCTTCACCCACGATAGAGTCATCGATTGGCTGCACGTCCCTCCCCACCTCCCCACCACCCGACTAACACGGTAGAATCAGCATCCCTGGCGTCCCTCCGACGCAGAAGCACGTCCGCATCCCCTTCACATCCATCGTCAATATCCGCGGCGACCGCCTGTACCACGAACACATCTCCTGGGACCAGGCTTCTGTTCTGCGGCAGCTAGGCCTGCTCCCGGAATACCTCCCCTACCCGTACCCTCTCCCAGACGGGAGAGCGCCGGCCCTGGGAAAGCGGTTCGAGTACCGCGTCCCAGCGGCTGGGACCGAGATCGCGACGAAGCTCGTCGACGAGAACTCGGTGCCTAGTAATAAGATGCTGGGCTTTGAGATCAGGGAGGTGAATGATGTGTGATGACCTCCGTGTCGGCGGAAATGGATTAGAACAAGGTGAGTTAATCTCCCCGAACTCTTCTAGTATTGACAAACGATAGGGAGAAGTGCAAGGTATTAAGCTAAAATTGTGACATCCACGCTAATCTAACCCTTGATTCTCGGTCATCTGCCGAGTCGGTGCAAGTTTTTGTCAACAAACCAACGTCCCGTTGTGCCAACAAGAATTCTGTTATCACTCACATTTCACACAATTTGAGACTCAAGGTCACGTAAGCTAACGATCAACATGTATCATGAGATCCTAATCCAAGAAGCACAAATTATACACCCTTTCCAGACCTTCCCAACTTCACCGCTCCCTAGTAGACCGATACCTGCTCGGTCTTTCCATCTGCTCATACTTCTCCTGGGCACTAGCAGCTGGCGGCGGCCTCGGCGCCCTCGCCACCCTACATCTGCTCGAACTCGATGCCTGCTCCTGGGTAACATACCGCCAGCAGCTGCGCTTCTCCTCCGCCTCGCTCCTCGGCCTATGTACCCGTTCTCGCGACGGTTCAGGCGAGCGCGGATGCCGGTACCAGGGCGCGGACGCGTACCGCGGAGCACCTGGCTCGGGATAAGGAGAAGTGCGAGGAGGGGGAGAGTGGTATCTGCCCGCACTGCGTACAGGCCTCGAAGACGACGCGCGCCGCTGCAGGAACGGAGCACGGCAGCTCTCCCGAGGCCGAGGCGGAGAGGGCGCTCGACTCCTGACTCTCTCTCGATGTCGCGGGGACGCGGCGCGATAGCGCGGCCCGGCTGCTGGCTCCTCTTCTGGGAAGCTCCTGGATCTCGGGGGGTCCCTGGCGTATTTCTCTGAGCGCGGCGAAGCTGGGTCCGCGCGACCGGTGATGTGCTGCGCAGCGTGAGCGCTGAACTCTCGATCCACGCTCGCGGCGGCGCGGTTCGGGTGGCCGCTCTGGTCCACGAGATATGCGATCAGCCTCTCCCTCGTGACCGATGAGGAGAAGCCGTTCCATCGCATCAGCCTGATGGGTACTGCCCGGGCTCTTCGTTGTCGTAGGTGTAGGGCCCACTCCTGGTGTCGGTCGTGGCTTGGTGCTCCACCGGGGACTCGGGGCGGGGTGTTGAGCAGCTGTTTGGTGCGGAGCGGGAGTAGAATGTGGTTTCTGAGGAGGGGGATCGCGGGGGTGAGTGCGCGTAGGAAACCGCGTAGGCATCCGAGCGGTATGCAGGAGGCCGGCCTCGTCGTCTCGAGTCTTCCTCGTACCAGGTTCTGCTGGGTGGGAGTAGGCCCCGGTAGGCTGCGCCTTGGTCTGGTGGCTGGTTGAAGTAGTGATCATGGTAAGACATGATGGCTGCAGTAGCTGGCGGGCTCGTATACATGCAAGAGGCTGGAGTAAAAAGGAAGAGACGGCGCCTGGGAACTTGAATGCATGAAGGGAACCCGTGCTCGAGTCAGAGTATCTGGAGGGGAGTACGTGGAGGGCAAGGCGAATTGGCTTTACGTTCGAACCGGATGCTTTGTCTGAGGTTCGGCTCGAGGTGAACGGAAGGAATATTCTGCGATACAAAGAAGGCCTCTCTTGGCTAGAGAATGTCACTGTCATCTCGCCACCGAATAGAAAGCACGCCCACGTTGACTAAAGCATGTCATCGCAGCCTCCTCCAGAACAAGTCGAGAGAGGGTTTCAACTGACGAAGAACGTCACTGTCATCTCGTCAGAGGAAAAGAGAAGAACCAGACACAATTATGACACATCCACGCTGGGCCGAAATGGGGGGCGAGCGAGAAGGTTCGTATACATGAGGCTTTGCGTGAATCCCGCCAGCCGTCCTTGGACATCGCCCGCCCTCTGTCGCGTGGAGACCGAGCTCATCAGAGGGCGTTTGGCGCCAGGCTGCTTGGGCAGGAGGGTTTTCTTTGTTGACGCTGGCCCAGCTGATAGTAGCTGTACTGTTTCTCTCTCTCTCTCTCTCTCTCTCTCTCTCTCTCTCTCTCTCTCTCTCTCTCTCTCTCTCTATGTGTGTGTGTGAGAGAGAGAGAGAGGAAGAGGAGAACTTCTTAGCACAGGCAGGTGTTGTCATTCCGACGCGAATGGCTTCATCCGAGGTCATCTGGTATCGTTGCGGGGCCACTCTCACGCTGGCCTGGTGGCGAGTGTCAACCTGTCGGCAGGCCCATCGAGCGTCGGGGTATTGGCCCGTGATGGGCGCAGCGTCGGGCTTGGTCTCCGATGCTTCTTAGGTCGACGAGGCTTTTCTCTTTAGGTCGATCACGCTCGTTCCAGTGGCGCTGTTTTCGGGGTATGAATGTTGGCTGATCTTGATCCAGCTCGAGTCGGCTCTCGACCGGGTCTGAGGAGGGCTCAGCCAAAGACGTCCTGTGGCGAAGGATGCTGGACCGTGAGGAAATCGCTTCCGGAACGCACATGGCGCTTGCTGACCTTGGGTTGCCGGTACCCTGGAGCGGGCTGCCTGTAGGAGGCTTCTCGATTCTGGATGGCCATCGGCTGTTTGTCCTCCAGCGCGGGTTGCTTGGAGGCGCGCTTCTGTTCTTGGGCTACAGCTGTGGGAGTGATGTACCGGGTTGGGTGAAACTGTGGTACTGGACGGCGCCTGGCTTCTTGGTATGAGGGAGGAGGACTCGCCTCCGGACTGAACTCCTCGTCAACCCACGCACCGGGTACCGGATGGCCGACGTCGTGCCTGCGGTGGGTTGGGGGGGGCTTGGGGGGTTTTGGAACGGTCCGACGGGTCGTCATTGGCGTGGTAGTTGGCGAAGGTGTTCTTGTGGCTGACGCAAGTTTCTGGCCTCTGGCGTGACTGCACGGATGTAAATAATCTCGCGATGCTGGCCATGAGGAGAGGAGGCGAGGGGCGAGGGGCGAGGGGCGAGGGGCCGTTGTTCTATTCCTCTTGACTTACCCGAAATCTCTGCTTGACGAACTGTCATAACGGTATGTGCGTGCCTGATAAACCGTTTTCTTGCTGGAGCCGAAGACGCCGACGAAGAGGAGACCGACACACATGATGGCGGCTGGTCGTGGATGTTACCGTGTGAGATGGCTAGATGAGGCACGGAAGTCCCTCTCTCTCCCGTGAAGAGATCGTATGTATCGAGTGGGAAGAGCAAGTTGGAAACTGGGGTGAGGGGCGGGGAATATATAAAGGCGCTGGAAAGCCTCGGAGTCTCGTCATGAAGCAGAGGTCAGGGTTGTGAGCCGTGCAAGACCAGTGCTGGTATCCTGCACGCGGGTCTACTTGCAAAATGACGTGTCGGGGTACGGTGCTAAAATCTACTATGTTAGGTTGGCGTTCAGGCTAGACTTCGCCCAGTGGGTAACTAGCAGCCCGAGTGTCCCTGGAATGATACGTGATTAGAATACTAAGCATACATGGTCGGTAAGCTTCGTTGTCCTGACTTGACTCGGGATACACCAGCGGCCTCGCCGTCGTCGGTTTCAAATCTGGAAGATATGGACGGTGCCAGTCGTATCAGCGTGGGAACCGGCAAGGCCGTTGGTGAGGACAGACCATTCACTTGGTTTCTGCGAGTCGCACTTGTTGCTCTTCGATATGGTGTTCTCGGGTAGTCAGACTAGATAGAAGTAAGCATCCGCCTCGGAGATACGGCGGGACAGATGACGGCATTCTCGGAGCATCCAAAAGCTCGTCGTCAGTACCGTGAGCGGCGATGGCCGGGGGTTATCGGATGCGTTGCTTGCGGTAGGCAGACGTGCTTTTTTTCCGTTGTACCGGGGGTTGTGACTTGACGTGCTCGAGAGATGAGCTTTCGTTCGCGGTCCGGCACAGATGCAGCTTCGTGATTGAGAAGTGTTCCGGGTCTGAGGTGGTTTGGCACGAGCTCGGGTCTTGGCTTCGGCGATTCGAAGAGATATCAAGTTGGCAGACACTTGTTGACAAAATCGCGGTACTGCTGAGCCACTGATGATTCTGCCCGCTTAATCTGCTACTCCTGGCTGCAGCGGGGGGACCGCCGACGTCACGAGGAATTTCATCTATCAAAGAGACACGTAGCGCGGCCATTCTATTCCTGTACTGGGGCCTCATCCCGCGCTTCTTCCCTTCAATCAATGAGCAAAAAGGCTTCTCGAAATCTCGAAGTCCTTGGTTCTGGCTGGAGCAAGCGAAATTGCCTCTTGGGCCGGTGTATCGGGGTTTTGGAAGAAGCCGCGGCTACTATCCACGATCTTATCGGAGCCAGAGAGAAGAACCTCGCTGTCATTGCCGATGTCTCGAAGAAAAAGCAAGTCGGCCGTGCTTTCGTTCAAATCGGTGCCAAGTTCGGGAGAAAGCTCGAAAGTCTCATTCAGGATCCTCATCCAGAACGCGGGATCCTGTTAAGGAGGTCGACCAAATGGGACTGAAACTATGGATGAAGAGTAGACGGTCTTCGACAGCGATTTTCTTGGTGTTTGCTTTGTTGAAACTGATTTCGTCGCCAAAACTGCCACCGATGTAATCAGTGTTGATTTCTCAAGTACCATCACCCCTTGACTCCGCAACCCGGTTTCTCGTCGTGCGGCGAAACCAAGCTGGCAGGATCGGCCATCACGACTGTGTCCCGGACGGGAATCCTGCCATGCAGATAGTCAATCTGCATCCGACACAGTTCGACGAGACAGACATGACTTCCAAAGACAACTTGGGTTGGTATGAGGACACGTCGCACATTGACGATGGCCAGCTTTTAGACTCCAGAAACCACCTTACACAGTGCTAACACGTGTAGCTGAGTTTGCAGGCGAGTTTGGAGTTTGGGCTACGAGTCCCGAGGCAAAATTTCTGGAATGAACGTTTCGTAATCTTCCGATCAATTGGGATTTCCACGAGCAAATGACTGATGCGAAGAAATCGAAGCACGGATTTTTAAGGTTTTCTCCTTCGAATGCCAGATAGCCAGGAGTCAGTCACAGTATACGTGTAGTTTATTCATGGCTAGCGCTTCTTGTTCCCTCGGCTCAGCAATGAAGTCTTTGGTGGGTGGAAGCCTCCGCCTCTCACCGAGTCGAACTCGACGAGAGAAGAACAAGCGAGATTCAAAACCCCGAAAGTAGAGAGATAGAACGAGCAGTGATGTTGTGAAGCCACTCGGCAAAGATGTTTTAAGCGAGACCGCCCGTGCGTTTGGTCACCTCATGGGAGGGAACAATCCCCACCTATGGCCCAGGAGAAAAACTGATATAGTTCATCGTACAGCATCCGCTGCAGAATATCGTGCCGCTGAACTAATCCCACCACCATTAATCAATAGACATACCGAAAGTAAGGATTCTGAAGAATCATTCGTCAACTCTCCCAACATAGTCAACGACCAGACGCTTACCTCGAAATCAGTGAGATCGTTGCCAGCCTCCTCGACAGCGTCAAACTCCGCATTGCTGCCAGCAGGTGCGGCGGCCTCCCTCTTTTTGTTACGGGATTCTAACAGGAATCTCAGATACAAGGCAATTACGACTTGGGCGACCGAACATGCTAGGATGACTTTGCAGCCGGTAGGATATCGCGGAGATTCCTTCGCGATGAATGCGTGTGGGCCTATAATGTTCCCGACGCAGTAAGTCATGAAGACTATGGCGACTCCGGTTGTACGTTTGGTATAGCCTCCGAGATTGGTGGCGGGCATTTGTAAAGCTAGAACCAGAGACGTAACGAAAGCACCACTGATGTAGTATCTACCCGCTGAAGTTAGCCAGTTGGACGGAAGCATTGGGGCTGGAAAGGCCGCTTACCCAAAGAGCACGCCGATCTTCTCCTGCTGAGTATCACGGCTCATCTTCCATATCAGAGAGCTACCGACAATGGTCGGGAGTAGATACATCATCATGACAAGAGTGCGTATATTCTTGAAGCGTGAGGCCAGATACGTCCCACTCAGGATCCAGAATACTTGAAAAGCTCCCTGTGGAATACCGAGGGCTGTGGTGAGCAGAGGCTTCTCCACCAAGCCCTTGATGATGAGCTTGCCAAAGTTGGCAATGCCGCCATTTATAACCTCGTTCAGCAGCATGTAGAGTGCAAGGAGCCAGACTTGAGGATCTAGGAGCGCTTCCTTGATCTGGTACCATTTAATTGTTCTGTTGAGGACACCGGTTCGTCCCAATTTGGCACGTCCGATCAGAGCAGCTTTGTCTTGAGAGCCGAAACGCTTTGCGGAAACAATACTGTCTGGCATGAGCCATAAGATCAAGCAACCCCAGAGGACCGTGACGCCACCGCAGACGAGGAAAATTGTCTTCCACACCGGGAAGGAATCGATCTGGCCGATGCCATAGGTAACGATGCCTCCAATCATGGAGCCGACGCCGTTACAGCTGTAGAATATGCCTGCGCGGAGGGGCTGTTCTTGACGTGTATACCTGTGAATAGCTTAGCCTCCAGGAGGTGCATCTCAGGGGTGTTGCTCACCACATGCCAACAATCATCATAAAGCAAGGCGTAATTGGAGCTTCGAAAACACCCAGCAGGAAACGGCAGATAGCGAGACCTGTGAAGCTGCTGCAAGACGCCGTGATCATCAGGATGCTGCCCCACGAGACCACACATCCACCGACGACCTTAGCCATCAGCGTTTTCTGTGCCAGATATGACCACGGGTATTCGGCAAACAGATAGGCAAAGTAAAAGATGCTACCAAGCCAAGAGTATTGGTCCAGGGTGGTTTTGGTATCTGTCAATAGGTCGAAGACAGCAGAGTACGCCAGGGCCGACTTATCGATGTACTGAAGCACATAGGTCCCGGCTAGCAAGGGCAGTAAAACCAGATCGACTCTTCGCACCAACTTTCTGTTGAGATTCTTGTCGGCCAGCAGTCCCTGAACATATTCCGGGCTGAAGTTGTTGTCGCGAAGAAAGATATCAGCTTCGTCTAACTTGGAGACCTCCCCCACACTAGACTCATCCACTTTTGGATCAGATGGCGTTCTTTCCAATTTCTCCTTCGACTGAGCCATGATCAAATGATTTAAAGATGCGCAGAGAAATCTCGAAAAGAGGAAAGAAACAAGTCGAGCAGATCAAGAAGCAGCCCCTAGCCTTGTATATTGTTCTGCACCAAAACAACCGGCAAGATAAGAGCAGAAGCGTGCGCCAAGACTGATAGGTATGATCCGAAGAAGCATCGGAAGATCCGTTGTCTGATAACTCTTGTCATGATAACACTCAGTACTATGTTTGGAAACGCTACCCACTTTTGCCCCATGGTCGATGTGGGGAGCAGCTGGTTTGATGATCGATGCCGCGAAGCGTGGGATGTCATACTGAACTTCGTAGAGTTGTGAAAACATGGAGGTAATGAGGCCAAGGGTTGGTCTGTGCCACTATCGGCTCGGATCTTTCGATCTTGCATCGAAGATGGCAATACCAAGACAGGGACAGCATCTTACATTACTTGTGAAGAAGGTATTGAGAAGGCATATCGACCATGGCGCCTATTCCCGAAGAGAAATTCCTCTTGATCCGATCAATTGACTTGGTAGGCCATTATCATAACAGCCCGTCTTCTTAGAGATCAGAAAGTCTTGTTGCGGATTACCTTTAAAACGGCAGTAGAATATCCAGAGCGTGGCCAAGTATTTCGGAGCACGAGGCATATATGTGACGCTCATCAATCATCTCTGCGTCGGTTTCCATATCCAATATCCATACAAGTCCAGAGCTTGCTTCTCTTATTATCATTTTTTGGGGCAAGCCTTGCACTTGCAGATCTACACATTCGATTATGTAGGTGAGGTCTATGATCCCGCCGCTGCTCCGTCTATGGGCAATGATCACAGACTCTCCTGCAGAGGAGGCGATGAGTAAACCTTCTAAGTGTAATCTGTTGCAAGTAGCACAACTCTATCACGTGCAGAGCCTTGGTACCTCGAGCGACAAAGGTGTAAGCTAATGAGACTACAACGGCAAAGGCTTCTTCCAATCTTCTTTGCCGTATTGGGAATCATGAATCCAGGCTGTGGAGCTGAACAATAAGCCGGAGTGATCAATGTGAGGTTGGGGTGTGAAGCGATAACAGTGGATTTCCGGATAGTGGAGATGACTAAGCAAGTCATCTTCGATGTGTCGAGTCGCGTTGCGCCAACACGGTTCACTCCTTCACTCCACAATTTGCATTGACATGCGTCAAGACCATCAGCTGGAAGTGCTGCCCTCATGCTCAATCTTCTACGCAACGCTTTTTCAGTCAGGATCTTGAGTCTCGATTTTTTGCCAGGATGGACTTCCTAGTCTCTTTCTCTCTACGGGTAAGAAGTCTAACTTCGGATAGTCAATCAAAATCCGGGCAGCCTGCAACTACTATGCCTCTTGAGTTTCTCTCTTTTTCCGTTCTCAGCTGCAAACGGTCTCGGTGTGTGAGCTCAGGCTACTCGGCTAGCCTCACGTTCCATCTTGGGATTGCCGTCCGCGTTGACGGTAGCACGTATCGTTGGAAGTTGATCTGCTGCAGCTGGGTCGAGATGTTTTGGATTCTCGTATCCAATGTTCCGAAACCTCGTAATTTCGCGCAAATAGACACGGCTATGCTCTATTTTCCAACTTCATAGCAGGCTTCTGGCAATCTGGTTCTGCGTAGGAGAGAGTGGTACTTTTTTCCCTTGGTCTCGCTGCTTTCTAGTTGTAGTGATATCTCAAGCGCTCAGAACATGCTTCCATATGACGGGTCGTCAACGGGCACTGCCTGAACACCCTTCTCTCTCCTCATATCTAGATCTCGTGTAGGTGCATAAGAACTCCAGTCCCCAGTACTATCATCAAGCATGGCCCGCCACGCAGCCAAGTGGAATTGGTTACAACGTCCACACCTCTTAGTAAATATACACAAACTCATCGTTCTTTCGGTCCGTCAAATCAAACGCATGCTCGCCGACCCCAGCACTGGTATCCACAGCAACGTAATGATCCTCCATCGACGCATCATGTATAACAGCCTGCTTGCCATTCCTGACCCTCGCCTGCGCCTGCAGCTTATTGAGGAAGACCAGATTCGCAAGTTGGAGCAGGATGATAGCCGCCAGCGCCACGAAGATTCCGAGCACGGCGCGCAGGCCGGGGAGGTACAGCGGTGCGTCGGAGGCGTTGAAGAGGAGGGGCCCAATGATGTTACCCGCCGAGGAGCCGGCGCTGTAGATGGACATCATGATGGACTTCTTAGTTGTGCCGGCTGTGTTGCCGACGATCCAGGATACGATCAAGGGGTTGCTGCCAAAGATAAAGGCGAGGAGGTAGTACCCGCCAAGCGAGGCAGCGGTGTCGCTTCTGGGGATCGTGTAGAGCATTGCCGAGCCGGCAATGACGGGGATGACCAGAATCACGAGAACGGGCGCCTTGAGACGGGCTTTCTGCGCAGCGTAGGATGAGAGCAGGATGACAATCAGCTGGACGGCGCCGAACGGCATGTTCAGGAGCGAGGTGATGTATTTGTCGTAGCCGAGGCCTGACAGGATGAGGGGGCCGAACGTGTTGGTAACGGATGCGCCGACATTCAGAAGGAGAGCCATCGCAAACCAGAGATATGTTTTCGGTTCGAGGAATACCTCCAACACATGGCTCCATTCGAATTCGCGAGATCCGATTCCCGTCTGGTTTGCGCGGAGCCTTTCAACGGCTTGCGCTCGCTCGGTCTCGTCGAGAAACCGGGCTGACACTACGTCGCTGTCGAGTTTCCAGTACACGAACGGAGCCGTGACGACGGTGACGAGGCCGACGAACAGGAAGATACTATAGTCGGTGAGCAGTGCCTGGAGGAGAGGGTTCGAATGCACACACATCTGCCAAGATTTGAGCGCCTCCGAAGGGATATGTCCAAGCCCGTACGACAACGCCGACGCGACGATTGTGGCAAGACCGTTGGTTCCATACCACGCTGCCACCCGGATCGGCTGCTCTGCCCGACGGTACCATTGGTTTGTGATGACGGAAAACAGCGGGAGACAGCCTCCCTCGAACAGGCCAAGGAAGAAGCGAGTTGCCAGCAGGCCCGAATAGCTAGAGCACCCGGCCATCGCAGCCTGTGCGGTACCCCAACCCAAGATCAAGACCGGCATCAAGATTCGGTGGGGAACCTTGACGATGAGGATCGAGGAGAAAGGTTGCCACGCGAGCTGGGCAATCGACGCAATGGATCCGACCATGGAGTACTGGTTGCCTCTGAGGTGGGTATCTTGCTGCAGGCCGAATATGCTTCCATATCCCAGCACTGATTTATCCAAGATCTGACTCGATTGTCAGCGCCAGGTGGAGTGGGCGGGCCGATCAGAGGAAAACAAACCTGGAGGAAGTAGACCCAGACGAGTATGGATAGGATCACTTTGTCGGTCTTGCGACATATTTTCTTGTTCTAGACCAGGCCATGTCAGAGAGGCAAGTTTCCGAGGGAGATGCGGCGGAACGTACGTCTTCCTCGGTGAGCACCGGACGCGCGCTGTTGCGGGTGTCCTTGCTGGACAGCCTCGAAGCCTCGACATCCTCACTGTACTCCCTCGGCGCCTTCGCGATCCCGGATTCCGCGCGTTCCACTGAGGGATCGGCCATTGCTCGTTGGAGGAGTGTCGAGAGAGCTGCGTGATGGAGAGGATGGCGATGGTGTTCGGGAAGCTGACCCCATCATGGCCTGGGACCGTTGGAGGTTGATATGGCGCATATGCATGGAGGGACGGACTTTGGTCCCCAGTCGAGCCGATCGCCCAGCTAGTTCGGGGGATTGTCCCCTGCGAGTGGATCGATGCATCTCTATTGCCGTCGCGGCAATTGAGACGTGCTGGATGGTTGATGAGGAGAGACAACATCGCCCGCCGTCGGGACAGAGCTACAGCGGTCGGACCCGACCCAGGCGGAGGTGGGCCGGTACGTCGCCTACCAAGACCAGCGCAGCTCTATCCATCCAAAGCTGTGGCGCACCAAGGTCCGCGTTACTTCGGTAGAGGCCGTATTTATAGAGGGCTTGCGCGACCTGCCTGGTAGAGTCGTAGACTTTCTCATGGCGAAATCCCTCTTCTGGGGATTGATTCGAAAGGCGAGGTTTAGAGTTCTCAAGAGTGCGGGTTCGTTAGGTACCTGTGGGAAGAAGATCATGAAATCCCCAGTACCATGGAACTGCTCCGCGAAGAGGGTAGACCCTTGCATACCGAATATCGTGAAACATCAAACTAATCTTACTACGACTGTTCCTATCGCGAGTTTGACAGTGTGAAAAGCTCCCGAGAGACGTCTTTCATGAATCCGTGCGTTTTCTTTCGTGATTCCAAGTTCGAATCAGGTTGGCGTTGGTATGGTTTCCCCTAGCAGCTCGCTGTTTCGCTCGCTGATTGAGGGATAGAGATGAAGCGTGTCCGCTCGATTCGATAGGAGTAGGTCGCTGTCGTCGAGTCGTCGATGGGAGGATTGTGTGCCGCGCAGGTTGAGACGGAAAGGTTGGGCCGAGTACTGCGCTCGCGCTACGTGGAGAGACGACGACCGTACAGACCCGCCCCCGCTGCCGACCCATGCGAACCCCCGCGGCCAAGTGCTGTCACCGCCTGGCAGAAATATGGCGAGAGCTGACGCCAATCACGTGGTATCTCCTGAGTGTCCTCCGCACGCGTCGACTGGCCTTGAGATTTCCGTGTGAAAAATAAGCAAAACATCGCCGCTGGGGAGTTGTCAGATCTTCCTCGGACTCTAATCGGGCCTTGACACCTCGCCCGCACGCATTCGCATTTAGCCAATGTGTCTGTCATTTGAGTGCCCGACATCACCGTAGCGAACGTGTGCTGGCTGCATTTCGGGGATGCTCGCTGACGCGGGCAGCGTCTGAACGGCTTTTCTGCCGGGCGGTGACGACACTTGGCCGCTGCACCTGTGTACGCTTGCAAGGTCGGAGACATGCTTTTCGCATACTTGCATGTGGTGTTTGCTTGGCCTGCGACGAAGGACGCATATCCTGTACGATGTACATCGTCGAAGAAACAAATCATGAGTGCCAAGTCCCGAGGATGGTCACACTGGGCTTGGGGAGAATGCATGTGCATCCATCTGCTGTATGATGCCTGCGACGAGGGAGATGGTGTTGAGATGCAGAACCTCAACGGCCGACCGCAAATCACAGAGTTAATCCACAGGCAGCCCAGGAGACAGGAGTTGCGCCGTCCGAGAATATGGCTTACAAAGCATGCAACAGTCAGCATCGGCCTCAGGCAGAGCCCCACAATCTGTATATATATAATTTTTTCTGCTATTCGTACCCCAGACAATACAACAACCTTGCTACACACAATGAACCCTTCCTGTGCTACCCACATTTTCTCCATGCAGCACGCTGCGCGGCGGCTACTACCGACGCGGGGTCTGGATAGGGCCGGACTCGGGCCAAGGCAAGGCACGCGGCTTACTGTACATGTGAGAGTATAATCCTGTATCATACTGTGTGATATAATACGGCATGATAATACCTCGCTGCAGCCCAAGCAGATACTTTTGAGGAAAGTCTCTTCGGCCGTGTGAATACGCTCTGCAGAGTAGATCACCCTTGCAGAGACCCTAATGTGGTCTTTGTTGGGCCGGCGACGAAACCGCTCCGTCGAACCCCGCGCCAGGGATATTGGCGGTGGCCTCCGAGACGAGGGTTTTGTCGGATGATCCTCATATGGGATTTGTCTGCGGAAGCATCCTACCCCGCACAGAACTGGAATGGGATTTGTCCAGGGCCCCTTTTCCCTCGTTTACTGTGTTTATGTGGAAGCAAGTCAAGTACCTAGCGTGATATTCAGGGAAGCTCATCGCAGGAGACCGAATGGGTCCTGCGAGGCTCTGTACCGTTGATGAAAAGCCCGGTGTAATGGGGTAGAACTGGAGAGAGGATCTCTAGGCGAAGGTATCCTTAGCTCTGGGAGGACAGGCGGTCCTACAGTGCTACATGGTTTTCTAACTAACCAAGCACCTTCAAAAGGGGGGGAAAGTCGCAGGAGACCTACAAGCTCAGTTACAAGCTTGATTCCTGTATCGAGGCGCTAGACAAGTCCTCTAGCGAGCTAAAGTATACGCGCTTCTTGTGAGACAATCATAGCACTAGCAAACGTATATATACATGCCTTCGCTCTGACAGCTACACACATATGTAATACCAGAGCTCTTACCAAGAGTTGCCCGGAGGTTGCCAAAAGAATCCGTAGTAAAGTGACTTGGATCTGGGGTTTTACATCTTTCAATCATATACGTGTACAGCCCAAGCCACGGATATCCCATCAGAGGAGCCCCTTTCTTATACACCAGATCCTGTAACGCGCTACGTAGTCAGCGGGTATGGTATATCCCAACCAACTACAGGAGGGAGACATTCGATCCTGGCACTGCTAGCAGAATGTACAGGTAAGGATTTGAACGCCATAGCACGTTGTCGCAGGCCGAACAAACACCATATCACTCGACTCTACGTTCAAGAGCGCGGTCAAGTGCGTTTGCAAGCTGATGTATTTCTGCACTTTGACCTGGTGTCTGTGTGGATTGTGTGCCACTACATGATGCGAAGAACTCGCAGCACGTTCTTCTGCCCTGAACCCCTCGAGCAAGAGCCGTTGAGGGGGTCATCCATGGCTATGCCATCTGGCTGGTGGAGTGCTCACCTCCCACTACCAAGGAATGCTCGCAAGCGGATATCCCGGCCGTGCTTGAGGTGCCGGAGACGAAGAGCAAAGTGCTGCTTGTTAGCTGGCCTGACAGTACAGCAGATGGAGGAGAGAGGCTCACACATCCCATCCCAGGACCGGAGGCCAGCCGCCCTGGCGAAACATGTTTACGGGATGAGGCCGAGTGTGTCTTGGCAGCATCCAGGAGGGGGTGGGAAGCGTGTTCGCAGAAGCGTCA
Organism: Diplocarpon mali; assembly: GCA_024741835.1. Classification (NCBI taxonomy): domain Eukaryota; kingdom Fungi; phylum Ascomycota; class Leotiomycetes; order Helotiales; family Drepanopezizaceae; genus Diplocarpon; species Diplocarpon mali. Next base: position 258,701 of record JAENRP010000014.1, read on the forward strand.
GTACCAGTTCCTTCCACGTGACGCACCCGCAGGATATATTTTATGAAGCTGTGCTGGGGAGTCAATTGTTACGACTGTTCTTATGTCACCGGCGTACTTCGTGCCTCGTGCAAGATGGATCCATGGCTATGAAGATTTCCCAGACGTGGGATTCGGTTGAGTGTCGCACGCACAGGTCATCATGAGCTGCGCGTGGAGGGTGCAATTGGAGTAGCCATGGAGGCCCAAAGACACCAGAAGCCATATCCGAGGATACGGAGGATACGCCGTATTGCCGCTCCTTACTCGTTCTCATGCCTCACAGTACCCGGCACCAAGCTTTCTCGATAGTAGGCCCTTGCCGGTGATCGAAGAGGAGCCAACCTCGAGTCCATATGCCGGCGTCAAAAGCCAGCATCATCACGCAGATACATCGAGACGACAAAAAGTCTTCGCAGAACCTCGCGCACAATCGCCAATCTCATCCGTGACCTTACAAGCACTTCAGCTTCCAGGCTTCCCAGGCCAGTTGCCGTCTGGGAGAGAGACATTTTCCGCCCAAGATGCTCCGATTACACCTGTTGATGTCGATGAGACCAGTGCATCTACAGATCTGCACGCAATTTCAGAAGCTCTGGATATTCTCAGTCATGCCGCGCAGTTGGATGCTTGCGCAAAATCCGGCCACGGATCCCATACTTCGGACAATCCGACGTCAGTTATACCACCAGTATCATTAGCCAGTGATGCAGCAAGGCTCAGTAGAACAGACACGCTCTCTCCAGGTCCGTTGCAGTACCCCTTGGGTGCCCAGGGCTTATTGACCGCAGCTCAGATATCCCATCCCATTACTCGGTATGGGGTTCTCTCTAGTGTCCTCGAGATGGCTGACGATTGTGAAGCTTCCACTAACTGTAACATCCTTATCTGCCGATCGCACCTCGATGATGCTTCGAGCCGGAATCTCTGTAATACATATGCAGTACTGGGCCGCACATACTGACGGCTATAATCGCGGTTGCTGCTCGAGATCTGCCTAGACCACTGCCAGATAACGTGCTTCAAATATGTTTCAGTTATATGCACCAGCTTGCGTCTGAGATCATTGCTGGCAAAAGATGCGATGTGGAAGCCGTGGAGGCCCTTCTGCTACTCGCTGAATGGGAGCCTCAAGACTCGCTGTCAGAAGCCAGAGAGGTGGGCTGTCGCGAGGAAGATCGAGCCGCCAGGATGCATGTCAGTCTTGCCTTGAGGATCGGCTACTTCCTAGGGCATGACAGGACTGCCATCAAAAACGAAAACGAGGACAAGGCAGCTCATCTCAACAGGCGGCGTATCGCGTGGGCAGGTGAGCTTTCTGCCCTCTTTGCAGCGGATGGAGTTGACATCGTCCTAGCCTGTTACATTTCAGACAGGCAGCTATCAGCTCGCGTCGGAAGAGCTTTCTGGTCCCGGAGACCAGTTGCACTATCCGGCATTGGTCGTCGCGGGATCAAACATCTGATGAATTTCGTCCCCTGCAGCCGCAGGCACCAGACGAAACAGACCACGCAGTGTTTTGCCGGCCCGTCTCGATCTCACCCAGTTGTTCAGCAACGTGCGAGATGTCCTCTTTTCATAATGGGCAGCAGCATGAAGCTCATGTTAGCTGGTAGCTACGTCAAATACGTAGATAATCGGCGGGTGATTGAAGGGTGAAAAGCATCTGGGCAACGCTGACATGTTTTTCCATCGAGTCAATCTCGCATGGGCTTTCTGATCGCAGCAGGCCTGCCCAATGTTAATGCAACGCTCCATATGTTCTACGAGTACCTGCGCCTCTACAGCAACGCATACGCATTTCAGGCAACGGTCACCAGAGCGGCGGGGGCGAAGTCCCAAGGTATGGTCGCTGCAAACGAACCGTCTGACGTCGGGATCCCATCACCTCCCGATGCGCGATTTATACACAAGTCGGTCGATGCTGCCAAGTCTCCTCTGAGTATCACCAATAATTGCATAGACGCAGAGGATTGTGTCAGATATCTCCCGCTGCGGCTCTCATTGTGAGTAATTCATCCGAGGTCGAGAATCTGTCCTGACATATCTAGATATTGTGTCAAATCAGCTGTGTTCCTCTACAAGGTATGCCCAATCGAAGAACGCATCTACGTGCATAGCTGAGAAGAGCCTAGGCTTGGTCATTCGAAGTACTCTCACCCCAAGAGAAGCTCGGCATCCGCCGGTAATTGTTCTGTCGGTCATGGTATTTTTGTGCACTCGCGCATGTTGTCTCGTGGAGGCCCCGTTCAAGCCAAACCTAGCTCCCCAAAACGTGTCCCAAAGAAGCGACAGCAAACTCCACGGTCTTCTTGTAGCATGATTAACGATGTGATTCGGCGGCTTCAAAAAGCCAGCGTCCGCCCCAATGACTTCACGTCCCGCTACTCCGAGCTCCTCGACCGACTCTGATGCGTGAGATCCTGCCTTGATCATCTGTGTGAGCTGGCAGCCAAGTCTCTCGATGCCCAATCCCTCAGTCTCTGATCGAGAAACTGAGCGAGAGACTAAACACTGACTTCGTGGTCAGGCAACGCAAAGACCCCGAGACCCGATACCGCATGTCGCGCACCCCCAAACCCGCACCTCCACCGCCGCGAAACCCTGAGATGCATGTGTGTGCGCAGCAAGACGGGTTCTCGTGGCTGGACCTCCAGGCCGTGAGCGAGCTGGTTACCGCGGAGCAGGGCTCTGGGGCTGCGGATGCGGGTGAGTATACACAATTCGGTGGGAGCGGGGACTGGAACCTGGCGATGATGGATGGCGACGATATCAATCGATTCTTCTGTGGGGAGCATACCCAGAATGGGGGGGTAAAGGATCTTGATGGTGTGCCGACGCCTTGCTGAGCACAGACTAGACTCGAAATGCGTGTCGGCGGGTCCGTACGATATATGAAGTAATCTAAATGGGAATCGAAAAGTATAAAACGGACTCAACAGGCTCATTCAGATCTTCCAATGCTAGCCCGGGAGGGCATTTCCGCCCCGCGAAGCACCGCCTGGAGTGGGCGTGCATCAGGAAGGATGAGCCACGGATCGAGAGGAGGGATGCATTTAGCACTTGATAGCTGCAGCGTGGCGAGAAAGCTTGATAAGGAGCTACGTCGAAAAACACCGAGGACGTGTCTTACCTAAGACACGCTAAACTTAGACCGCACGCCGAAGATATCTGGTCTCCACCGGTCAGATGATAAGATTCTGCCCGAGCGATAACTCCGAGAGCCAGAGGACCGAAGATCGCCCGCGGAGTCTGTATGGCGAGAGAGGTGATCCGCTCCCAGCACGCCGACGGTGACTGGCGGCAGCTGGGCACTCGGGTGACGCGGCTAAGCGAGCCCCTGGTTCTGGAGAGGATACTTCGCGTCCGGGGAGCTCGCTTAGCAGGTCAACAGTACATCCCACCCAACGGGTTCCCGGCCGAGATGGCCCCTCGCCCACATGGACCGGGGGGGAGATCCGGCCTCTCGCTCTCTTCGCCTGGGCTGCCGCCGGATTCTGGTCAGTCTCTGATCACCGGCCACTTCGGGACGATGGTGGTCTCCAATCCCGCCCGCCGGATGACCGCCTTTCCCGCTGCGATCGCGTCGCGCATGACCTGCTCGGCGTCCATGGTCTTCAACACGCCCTTCTCTACCACCACCTTCCCATCGACGACGACCAGGCTCACATCCGCCGCGGTCGTGGCGTAGACGACGGTCGCCACCGGGTCGTAGCTCGGCACCTGGTGCGGTCGCTTCAGCGGGATCCCGACAAAGTCTGCCTTCTTGCCCGTCTCCAGGCTCCCGATGCCTCCCGGCCCGCTCAGCCCCAGTGCCCGGGCCCCGTTGATGGTGGCCATCTCGAGCGCTGCCTCGGCCGAGACGACCTTGGGATCGCGGGCATGGCCCTTGTGGATCACGGCCGCCAGCCGCATCTCCTGGAACATGTCGAGCATGTTGTTGCACGGGGCGCCGTCGCAGCCGATCCCCACGTTCACGCCGCTCTCCAGCAGCTGCGGGACGGGGCAGAAGCCAGACCCGAGCTTCATGTTCGACGCCGGGCAGTGCGCGACGTGCGTCCCGGTGGCCCGCAGCCGGGCGATGTCGTCGCCGTCGACCCAGCACATGTGGATCAGGACGGTGCGCTCGGAGAGCAGGCCGATCGAGTCGCAGTACGCCATGGGCGCCGTGCCGAGCTGCTCAAAGACGTCGCGGTCCATCTCCTCCTCGAGGCAGTGCATCGTGATCCGGATGCCGCGCGCCCGCGCCTCGGCGCACATCCTCGTCAGGAAGGCCGTCGTCACCCCGCCCGGCGTCCGGGCCCCGAACCAGACGTGGACCCTCCCGTCCGCCGCGCCGTCGAAGCGCTCCCACATCCGGATGGCGCTCTCCAGCGACTCGCGGCCCTCGACCAGGCCCGCGTGCATCCGGTTCCGGAAGGCGGGCTGGTCGGGGTTGACGTCCATCACGACCTTGCCCAGGCAGCCGCGGATGCCGGACTCCTCGACGGCGCGCACCAGCTGCTCGAAGCCGTAGCGCTCCGCCCAGAGGCTCTCCAGGAAGGTCGTGGTGCCGCCGAGGAGCATCTCCGCCATCGAGAGACGGGCGCCGGCGTGGGCTTCGGCGGGCAGGACGTTGCCCTGCATGACCCATATCCGATCACACATCCACTAGCGCCCACCTGTCAGCCCGGGCGTCTGCTGAGCACCAGATGAAGGAGAAGGAGGAGGAGGAGGAGGAGGAGAAGAGAAGAAGGGAAGCGGAGAGAGCAGAGATCCGCGGCCCCCCTTACCGTGACGAGATCACAGTCGTCGGCCGTCCCTCGGAACAAGGACTGCACCATGTGCATGTGCGTCGACACGAGCCCCGGAATGACAATGTGGTTGCTCAGGTCGCAGACCGTCGTGCCCGGGTAGCTGGCCAGCAAGCGCGCGGCCGTCCCGACGTCTCTGATGACGCTCCCGACGACGAGGATGCCGCCGTCCGCGTAGATGTCGCGGCTCTCGTTGACCGTGATGACCGTCGCGTGCGCGTAGAGCACGCTGGGAGGCGCCGTGGCGTGCGACGAAGCCATTTGGTTACCCGCGCAAGCAGTGGCTGGCTCCAGCCGGTTCCTGATGGCAGACCGACGGCCGGCTTCCCGAGGTCATTAACCAGCTGGATGTGCTCGGTGGCTGGATGTGGACACCGAGTTTAGGCTTTCCGCGCCAGTATGCCGCTGGTCGGCCGGTCGGCAGTCGGAAACGAACTTGAAGATCTGTATATCCCTCACCATGCAAGCATGTTCATCCTCTCTCTCTCTCTCTCTCTCTCTCTCTCCAGCCAATCTCTGCCCCTAGAGAGACCTAGTCGGCGCTCCACCCTCCTCCCCCCCCGACGCCGACGTCAGCAAGCGGAAGCGAGTCCCAGCCCGACCCGACCAATCAGCACCGCCCCCTCGCCTAAGCCGATCCACCGTCAAGCTTTCTCCCGCAGCTCCCCGCTCCCCCCCCTCCGTCCGCCAGTCCGCCGTGGTCCGCGCACCCGACATTAAGGTTGGAACTCCGAGCTTCGCCTGCGAGGTCAGGCGAGGCTCGCGCCGAGGTTGGAGGGCAAGGCTACCGCGTCACGGGCCCGCCCGGGGTGAAGCACCCAGCGGTCGGAGAAAGCCTGTCCGACGGGTTACTCGAAGAGCGAGTCGCCCCTCCTGCGAAGGTCTGCAGCGCAGCGGGGCAGGCTGAAGAGAAGGGCCGGGCGCGTATTTCCAGGGACGGTGCCGTTGGGCTAGGTTGGGCTCGGTATATTGCTTTAGGGGGAAGATCTCTGGATATCGAGGCAGGTTTAGGTAGGATGCTTTTAGTATCTTAGGAGTAGTAGAGGGAGGAGGGGCTATTGTATTGATTACTCGGCTAAGGCTGCTGCTTATAGGTGGAAGATTTATATGCATATCTATAACTATATCTAATTATATATATCTATATCTATATCTCTGTCTCTATCTCTACCTATTTCTATATCTATATATACTTCTATATCTCTATCTCTATCTCTATCTACTTCTATATCTATCTATATCTCCATCTCATCTATCTCTATACCTATATTCCTATATATATCTCAAGCCTAGTACCTAAGCTTACTCTCCCAAGCACCGAGCCACCTCGGCTACTACAGAAACCTGCCGTCATACACCGGCAGAACAATCAGCCGCGTAGACATCCCCCAACCCTCTCGCCATCCTCCCCCCCCAGCGCTGCCGCCGCAACCCCGAGCGCCGCCACTCCACCGCCGGAGAGAGGCGCAGCCCACGAACAGGCCGACAGGGCGCGCGGGGGAGAGGCAACGGCGCCAGAGGGATCGCACGCCCCCGCGCACCCAGGCCCAGCCGGGACGTGCATGCGTCGCCGGGGGCCCCCCCGGCGCTCCTCCGCTCGAGCTATCCCCGAGGCTCGCGCTCGCGCACCCCACGCCGGCGCCCGGCAGGCTCTGCTCCCCGCTCGAGATCGAGGTCGCCGCCGCCGCCGCGGCGCACGGGGGTGGCCGTGGGGGAGCTGGCCGTCGGTCGACCCGAGCGGGGAGGCGGCGGGAGCCCATCGCCCGGCGGGCACCGGGCGGCGGGCGTTGCGGCCCGTGGGGGAGAGAGGCGTCGGCCCGGCGGAGGAGGCGGCGGGAGGGCCGAGCCAGGCCCTGGCTGATTTCTCTCTCTTCCTGGCAAGAGGCTTTATTAGTTCTCACGTGTGGAGCGCGAGTGGAAGACGCTGGGCTGTATTTTAACATACCAGGAGAAACTATTGAGCTCAGTATCCCTATGATTCCCAGTTCCCGAGAGAGTCTCGCCGATGCCTTGGTCGACAGTTGTTTTCATCAGGTCTTGGGCGAGTACGGTCTCGGAGGTGCCTTTTTGATTTATTGGTTTAGGGAGTTATCGAAATATAGGCTAGTCGAGCTATAGATTTCTTGCTTTAGAGGTTGATGTATTTCCAGATGTCTAGATTTGTCAAGTCATACATTTATAGAGTTGTGGATTGATAGATTCCTAGACTCCTGGATTCATAAAGCCATACATTGCAAGAGTTGTAGGTTGTCGGTGTACGGATCTCCTCCGCGAGGTCTCCCGCCGTTTTCCCTCGGGCACGGATCCCGCCAGCGGGCGGCCCGGACGGGAAGACGGGGCCGGGCAGATCGGCAGCGCGTGGCCGTCCGGCGCCGTACGTGACGGCTTGCACGGCCGGCCGGCGCCCGCCTCCGACTCTGCCGAGACGGCCGGGACATCCGGCCCGCGCACCGCGTCCGTCGGCACAGTCCCTCCGGGCCCTGGACGGCAGGGCCGCAAGTCCGCGAGCGACGTCTCGCCTGTCGACCGACCTCCCCCCGAAGTCGAGCCCGAGCCTGGCGAGCCCGGTCACGCTGCGCCGGCCCTCGACGGCGCGGCTGCCGACCGGCTAAGCGGCGGACGCGAATCTGTCGGCCTGACCTCTATTTGCCTGCAAGCCATCACCTGAAGGGTGGTCCTTGAAATGTACTGCCTGAGAGCTGTTGACTTGACATCTATTTGCCTAAAGCCTACTACTTGGAACCTATAACCTGGAATCTATTTTGAAGTCTCCTCCCTGAAGTCTCCCTGAAGTCTCCCTGAAGTCTCCCTGAAGTCTCCCTGAAGTCTCCCTGAAGTCTCCCTGAAGTCTCCTCCCTGACGTCTATTTCCCCAAAGTCTCTCGCCAAAAGCGCTTTACCTGCAATCTATTACGTGAAAGCGATGTACCTGAAACCTTTTGCCTGAAAGCCATCTACTTGACATCTGCTGACTTGGAGTCTATTACCTGAAACCTAATACCCCGATTCGATCTTCTTGAAATATATTCCCTGGAATCTATTACGTGACAGCGATTTACCAAAAGTCTATGGCTTGCAAGCGATTTCCCTATTCCTTAAATCTATACCCTGGAGTGTATTCCCTGAAACCTGGTACCTAGAATCTATTTTCCTAAAATCTATTGTATGAAAGCGATCTACCGAGAGTCAATTCCATGAATCTATTCCCTGAAAGCGATTTATTCACAGTCCATTCCTTGAATCGATTCCCTCGATTCTATTCCCTGCAGCCTATTACCTAGAATCTATTTTCCCGAAATCTATTGCCTGGAAGCGATTCATCTAAAGTCTATTCCTCGAGTCTATTCCCTGAATCACGCCATGCGGGCGTGGCGCCGCGCCGCCAGGGTCATGACTCGGACGCCGTCTCGATGAGCGGATCTGCCGTGACCTGTCGGACTCCCAGACGAGCAGCACGTGCGACCGTTGACGCTGCAACGCATCGGCGCCCCACCCGCAGCCGAGGGATCGACACCCCCCACGCCTCGCCCGTGGCGGAGGCCGGGGAGAGAGTCGGGCCGCGGAGTGGTCAGCTGACGCTCCGTGGTCGGGCCGCCTCGGGAGCCGAGGAGACGAGGGGCTGGCCGCAGTGCCATGCCGCGCGAGCTGCCGAGAGCCAGTTTTCCCACCGTCCGCGCGGGATGTTTTGGTGCCGAGTGCTCGCCGCGACGGCGGGATGGGGAGGCCAGCGCGACGGGACCCCGGGGAAGATCGGTGGCCCTCCACGCGCGACGGCGCCACCCCCGGGATGGGGGCCGGCCGGCCGATGGTGGATCGGCCGGGAGATATCGAACCCCACCCATGTCGACCGTCTCCGTCTCGCCCCGCCTCCTCGTGCTCGATCGGCCAGACCGCGGGCCGGAACCGACAGGACATTCCTGCGTCCCGCGGGAGCGACGCCGCCCGCACGCCGCGGACCGAGCGCATCGGAGATCGTGAGCTGGACCAGGGATGAGCAGGAGCACCCGCATCCTGCCCACCGGAGAGGGAGGCTCGGGAGTCGCGCTCACCCGGGCTCTACGATGCGCCTCCCCCCCCTCGCCCCGTCCGCTTGGGCCGTCACGCCCAGCGACGTGTTCGGATGGGGGGGGGGGGGGAGGGAGGGNAGAGAGAGAGAGAGAGAGAGAGAGAGAGAGAGAGAGAGAGAGAGAGAGCAGGGAGCCGTCGCACGTGGTCGCCGTGCATCTACGCGGGCTCTCTCGGCCGTGCGTAGGGCCGGGCTCGCGAGCCGAAAGCGTCACCTGATCATGGCTCGACATGTCAACACGCCGCTTCGGGAGCGGCCAGCTTCCCCCTTCGGCAGAATCTCACGTGCTCCTCCCGCCCCGTATCGTCTGTCGCGAGGAGCAGCCTGGACCGGACAGCAGGAGAGCAGGACAGCACGACAGCAGAACAGCAGAACAGCAGGACAGCAGGACAGCAGGGCACGCAGCCTCGGCCCTGCCCACGTGTCCGCTATGGCCAGCTTCGGTGCCGCGAGATCCAGCCCGCTGCGCGCTCGCCGGGGGGGGAGGGACGCCTGGTGCTGGGCAGCGGGACCGTGTTTATAGGAAAAGGGGGGAGGGGGGGCGTAGCGAGATGCGTCAAAATGGAGACGGGTCCCGCTCACCACACCCGGGCATGGACGTCCGGAGATCATCGTTCGATTTCCGCTCCTGATCCCACGCGCGAGTCCCAATAGACTTTTGGGACGGCGGCGCGACGAGAGAGAGGGCCTGCGGTGCGGCGGTGGTCGTGCGCCCCGCCGGCGTATATATTCTCTGCTGGCCGGCTGCCGGCAAACGACGCGTGCCCCCCGCTGCCCACACCACCTCGCCCGGAGACCGCCCTCACGTCTTCGGTCGTTCGACCCGCGGCAGCACGACCTCTCTCTCTCTCTCTCTCTCTCTCTCTCTCTCTCTCT
>JAENRP010000014.1:268636-297450 GCA_024741835.1 Diplocarpon mali
CCGCCCCCGCCCCCCCGAGACCCGGCATCCGGTACGCCGAGATCGCCGAGGACGCCCGGCAGCGCGACGGCCAGACGGTCCGCGGGCTCTCCAACCGCCACGTCCAGCTCATCACCATCGGCTCCTCCATCGGCACGGGCATGTTCGTCGGCATCGGCGCGTCGCTGGCCCGCTCCGGCCCGCTCAGCGTCTTCGGCGCCTTCACGGCCTTCGCGCTCCTGATCCTCTGGCCGCTCTTCATGGCGGCGGCCGAGATGTGCTCCTGGCTGCCGGTGCGCGGCTCGCTCTTCCAGTTCGCGGAGCGCTTCGTCGACCCGGCCCTCGGCTTCGCCGGCGGCTACGTCTACTGCTACGGGGCGCTGATGCTGGTGATCTCCGACTTCACCGGCTGCGTGGCCGTCATCGCCTTCTGGGACGCCGAGACCAACCCGGGCTACTACATCCTGCTGACCCTCGGCCTGTCGCTGCTGCTCAACCTGGTCGCCGTCCGGCACTACGGCGAGGTGGAGTTCGTCGCGGCCTCGTTCAAGATCGTGCTCATGCTCGGCCTGATCGCCGCCACTGGCGTGACGATGCTGGGCGGCAACCCGGCCGGCGACCGCTACGGCTTCCGGGCCTGGGCGCCGCCGATGCGCGAGTACCTCGAGCCGGGCGCCCTCGGCCGCTTCCTCGGCTTCTGGCGCGTGCTGACCTACGCCGCGTTTGCGTGCGGCGGGCCCGACGTGGTCATGCTGACGGCGGCCGAGGTGCAGAACCCGCGCGTCGTGCTGCCGCGCGCCACGCGCAAGATCTACCTCCGGCTCGGCATGTTCTACGTCGTCGGCACGCTCGCCCTCGGCATCCTGTGCCCGGCCGACGACCCCGCCCTCGGCCGCGCCCTGCAGGCCGGCGCCGCCGGCGCCGCCACCTCGCCGTGGGTGCTCGGCCTGCAGCGCCACGGCGTGCGCGGCGTCGCCAACCTCGTCAACGCCGTCGTGCTCACGTCGGCCTGGAGCTGCGGCAACGCCTACGTCTTCTCGGCCTCGCGCACCCTCTACGCCCTCGCCCTCAACGGCAAGGCGCCGGCGCTCTTCAAGCGCTGCCTGCGCAACGGCGTGCCCGTCTACGCCCTGGCCGCCGTCGCCGCCGTCTCCGGCCTGGCCTTCCTCAACGCCACCACCGCCACCAACGTCGTGCTGGCCTGGTTCGTCAACCTGGCCAGCGTCTCCTTTCTCATCACCTACACCATCATCCTCGTCACCTACCTCCGCTTCCGCGAGGCCGTCGCCGCCCAGGTCGGCCTCGACGCCCTCTACTTCCGCACCCCGCTCGGCCTCCAGCCCTACGTCTCCTACTGCTCGCTCGGCTTCGCGCTCGTCATCGTGCTGTGCAACGGCTTCTACCTCTTCTGGCCCGGCGCCTTCGAGGCCGCCGGCTTCGTCTCCTGCTACTTCGGCCCGGTCTGGTTCGCCGGCCTGTTCGCCTTCTGGAAGGTCTCCCGCCGGACCCGCTTCGTGCGGAGCGACGAGGCCGACATCTTCAGCGGGAAGCAGGCCATCGACGACGAGGAGGAGGACTTTGTGCGGCGGCAGGCGCGCTCGCCCGTGTCGCGCTCGCGGCAGATGGTCGAGCGCATCTTGTTCTGAGCCTCCTCTCGCCCCGGATGCCGTGGCACGGGGAGGCGGGCGGGCCGATGGTGCGGAGAGAGAGAGAGAGAGAGAGAGAGGGTGTGTGTGTGAGTTTCACATGAGGTCACTGTGCGCAGAGGGAAAGCTTCTTCCAAGATGTTGTATTATAGTCGTATATGAAAAGCTTGCTCTCGAAGCTCTTCCTCGGGTGCGTAGGGTAGAGACAGTATCTGCCACGTCTCACTTATCAGATGACTGATCACATGACCGTTGATCCCATGACCTGTATGCCGACAGAGAGAGAGAGAGAGAGAGAGAGAGAGAGACGCAGATCAGTAGTTAGGCCAACAGATACACCCGTCCACCCGTCCACCCGTCCACCCGTCCACCCGCACGCCCCGGCTGCCCCCCCGGTCTCCGAGACTATTCTCATTGGTCTTGGTAAGGAGCCAGACGCACGCATCTTTGCGATAGTCACGGGGCCGATGAATAGCCGATTCTGGTCGATGTACGGAAGTACCTCATCGGTACCATCGTAACTCGCCCAAGCAGGGTGAGATTCGAATCATGGTCGAGTAGAGCAGTAGCTTGTGATGCCTACGTGTAGCGCCCGAAACGGTCGACATCCTCACTGCCAGAGCCGAGGTGGACTGGATGGCAGAGAGCGCAAGACGCCTCTCTCCAGCAAAACGGGTTTGGTCAGCAACGGCCGCCTCGTCGGGCCGGGCTCGCGGTCGTTGCATCGACCGATTCCCGATTCGGGCGCGGGGTGGGAGAGGTCTCGCGCGCGGGGGCGTGGGGGCAGGGCTCTCCAGACTTTCCACGTCAGGTCGCGATGACACGGTCGGCTTCGAGTCCACACCGGGGAAGTGGGGGCGCTAAGCGAGGCTCGTGTTGACGAAGTCTCGTGGGTCGGGGTGATCGTGACACGCCCGGACAGAGGGCAGTCGTCTCCCGAGCACGAGCCTCTTTGGAGGAACCCCCTTGATCGGTCGCGAGTGGCGCCGGGCTCGGGAGTCGGTCAACCGCGGTTTACATGGAGAGAGTGGCCCAGACGGTATCTGAACGGCTACGCGGGAATAGCAGTCGGGTCTTGGACTCAAGGGCAGCCTATGCCAAGACCATCACGTATCCCTGAGATTCACTCTCCTCCTTTACTCTCATTATATGCCCTATATATGACCCTGATCACTGTATTCTTATACTAGCTCTATTTTTCTTTTAGAAGAGAGCGGTTGCTTTATACGAATTAGTGATCTCTGTATGTGGTTTCTCATCTTTCGACCCAACCTTTAGCTCGTACCGTCATCTGATTAGTTGAAATAAAAGTCTCTAGCGCCTATTTGAAGTGCTCTTCGTCATAGCATCTGCCTAATTATCTCTTCCATTAATCCATCGTATTTCGGCTAGTTCTCTTCTCTTCATATGGTTGTCGAAGACCCATAATATCAATCATTAGCCTCTTCTCTTTTATTACACCAAGTTTGACAAGGCACTCGTGTAGCGAATATGAATCGGTACACACAATTAATATAATAGCCGGAAGGTTGAGTTGTTTCGTGAATCTGAGGGTTGTCGAGAGCGTAATCGCCATATCTGCGCCAGCTACTATGCATATACTTCAGAAGCTAGTACGCTTCCGGTAACTCTCTTGCTTTTCTTTAAACACTAATGGAGTAGGTTTCCCGTAATCATAAATTTGTCGCCTGTTACAGAAGTAGCTTCGTTTGCTAGAGTTAGAATATACCTAATCTGGCGACTCAAATCTTTATTATTCGCAAACGAGCCGTCGACCCATATCAATAGCTTCGCAGATGATAAATCAGGAGGAATCATCTATAGACCTCGTGATTGGTTTTGTATTTGCTATAATAATCATTTTTCTTAGGATTTTGATACTAAGCGGCCATAGAAGTATCGAATGAAGCCTCAGGCTGGCAGATAGAGGCGATATAAGCTCCGCGAGCTCGTTGCGCCATATATTCAGCTTTCGATAAGTCGGTCTATAATACGAACTTGAGCTTAAGGTCTTGGCCTTTTTGAGTAAGAACTATAGGGCCGTCGGTATGCAAGGTAAGAGTACAGCCATTGAAATTCAGTGGTGCCTTAGTCGTGAGCTTCTCGATCGGTTTAGCTCTAAGTTTAGCTACTTGCAATTTGGTATTTTCAAGGGTTGCAAAGCTCTCTTTTTCAGTACTAATTAGCAAACAAGGGTCGTATATCGAGGTAATCATTGATAATCGTTCTTTATAATGCTTGTAGTACGTCGTCCACTAAAAGGTTCCTGCTTAAGGTATACTATATAAAGGCCGTAGTATATATATAATTATGCCCTTAGGGAATTGATAGCCCAACTCCTGAGGCAGACATTCTAAGATCAACCTATTCAAATACTCAGTTCATTATATATAAGCTTCAGTAATCAGTATTAGTTTCATAAGATACGCACTAAAAAGGTATAATTGAATTCTAGTTATAGTTATTAATGATCTATTAGAGAGAGAGAGAGAGAGAGAGAGAGAGAGAAAGAAATCAGTACTAAAGGGCAGCCTATGCCAAGACCATCACGTGTCCCTAAGAGTCACTCTCCTCCTTCACTCTCGTTATATGCCTTACATATGACCCCGATCACTATATTCCTACAAGTACCCTGCAAGCACAGATGGCATATCACAGCCCGTCGGAGGGTGATCAAAGAGAGAATGAAGGACGCAACCCACTTTCTCTTGACGTGATTAGAAAAGCCATTGTCCATCACAACTTTGGAGGCGGGTCTTCGACAGTACCGTCTATCGCACGGCGTGCAAGCTTTTCGTGCCGCCTCGAGGCATCCGATTTGATGTATTATCCGAACCCGTGAGGAAATGTGGCGATGCTCGCTCCCTCAGGTGGCGCGATTTCAGCATGTCTCGAGAACGACCTGCTCGATGCCGGCCTTTTCAAGGCAATATGATGCCGTCAGCCCAACCACTCCGGCCCCAACGATGATGACGCCGAATTCGGGCTCTGGCATGTTGATGTTGGTCCCACCTTGGAGGTCTCTGAAATTGGTTTTCCGCGCGGGGACGAGTTCGATCGTTGCCAGAAGACACACAAGAATAACAATGTTGAGACGAACGACTGACTGCAAGGCAGATTTTCCTTCGCAGTCCAGGTCGATGTTGGAGAGTGAATTCCCCGTAAGATTCGGATCAGTTTCTCGCTTGCTGTGGTAGCTAGGCCCGGCAACTGGCGGCGGTGTTACGGAGGGATCCTCAAGCACCTTCGACTGCGTACTGCTGCTTTTACTGCGGATCTAAAAATCCGCTTTAGAATGCAGGCATCGGTATCTTTAAGCAGACTCAAGGCGTCGGTCGCTTCTGCGAGGAAACGGCAAAGGATAGGATGAGGCGCGAGAAAATCCTTCCGGGAACAGAGCCTTGAGACCAGTGCCGCGCGCCGACATGCGTCCTTGACCTGGGCAGAATCCGGGACCTACTTGGGAGATGGCAGCTCACACGAACTTACACTTGATCTCAACGCAGGCTTGCCGACTTGTTCTTTTCAGGCTCGCCGGATAGCGCTTCTACGACGGCTCTGCAAAGCAAGAACACCTAGTCTGCTGTTAGACCTGCACGCTGATGCGAGGTGAGTCGGTCTCGGTTCCATCGGTTTCCTGATATTTACTGTCAAGGACGAGAAATCTGTTTCCGAAACGAAGCAACCTGCCCATCTTCACCTCTGTGTCCCACCAGCGTGACATGTCAGAGCTAGGCTGGAGGTTGAGTACCTGTGCATACAAGTCTGTCGCCGTTTCTGATCCATCGTTGACAGTGACTGCATCGCAGGTTGGATCCGGGCTTGATTGCGCAGGTTCAACTCGGGGTCGGTCTCTGCCTCAACCCCAACCATCACTTCTGTCTACGCGTGCACAACTCGCCACCTAGCTCTTCAACTACTCGGATACTCCATGCCACCGTATGGAGGCAACCCTAGAGATCCGCGGGTCACGGGAGAGATGATCCACGCGTATCTGCAGACCTACGCCGAGGGCCATGACCTGCTCCGCCGCACTCGCTTCAACACGTTGATCTCCAGCACCGAGCAGACCGACAGAGGCTGACGGCTCGCCGCACGGGAGCCCGACGACATCATTGAGACGAGGAAGCTGCTGGTCGCCACGGGAGTAACGTCCATCCCGTACACCCCCGACTTCGAGAGCCTGGAGCACGACCCGGGCATCCCCATCATTCACTCCCGTGACGTTGGGATGGCGTTCGCTTCGCTGCAAGACAAAGGCGCAGAGCATTTCGTGGTCGTTGGCGCTGCAAAGTCCGCCTACGACGTCGTGTATCTGCTGCTCAGCCAGCAGAAGAGGGTGACGTGGATACTCATGGCGCATCTGAGCCCGTCGATTCTGAACTCTCGCAGCCTATTATGC
This sequence comes from Diplocarpon mali, assembly GCA_024741835.1. Lineage (NCBI taxonomy): Eukaryota > Fungi > Ascomycota > Leotiomycetes > Helotiales > Drepanopezizaceae > Diplocarpon > Diplocarpon mali. The sequence goes on from JAENRP010000014.1 coordinate 274,664, forward strand.
TAGTTTTTTCCAACGAACGCCTCTCGGCCGCTGGCTCGGGGGCCTCTTCTGGGCTTTCTTGGACTTTGTCAGCGGTGTCCATGCAGGATACAACTACGGCGATCACGTCCGTGTGTCGAGGCCAGAAATTGGCCGCCAGAAGTGCATACATTCTTTCCGACAAGTAGAAGCGCAGGTGGCCAATATTCTCCAGCGTCTTCTGGGCGGACTCGGGGTCGTCACGCTTCCGGACTTCTGGCCCACGTTGTATAGCAAGAGCCTAACAATCAGACGTGACCAGATCAGCTTCATCAGAGACCGTGGCGTACACTTGAAGTCCGGGTCAGAGCTGTAAGCAGACTATGTCGTGATGTGCCCCGGGTTGTAGGTCACAGGGGAGTCTACCCCTTCATATCCTATACTCCTCCCCACACCTCGCGCCCGCCTTGTGAAACCCTGTTTGACCGGGAAGCCACTGAAACCCTCGGGTCTCTCCAGAGCTGGCCACTTTGGAATTTTTGACGCCGCCCAGAAGAATCTAGTCGGTCTGCCCGCGTACAGTAAGACGAACCTGGCCCGGGACTCCTCCCCGAAGACCAAGCCCGACGGAGACGGGGGCCTGGACTGGGCCTCCTACGACCCGGCTGCCAGCCCGGCCGTGGACGAGTATCTCGCGAGGAGAAGCGAGGCTGGTCCGCGAAGCAGCCCGAAAGGGCATGTCAAGCCATTCTAGTGGTCGTACCAGCAGAGGGAAATTAGAAACGCGGACGCCTTGATTGCATGACGCAGGACTGCGACAGCTTGATAGAGTATACAGTGAGTTTTCTTACTCGCCCGGCATTCTCGTACTAGGGAATTCCTTTCACGTTGAACTATCGCTCAATGCGTCCAGGATTTTTGCCCGTGATCACGTGATAGACTTCGGAGCTACAAGTGAGAGACCAATCCGACTTCGCAGTTCTACTTGAATGAGGCTATCGCCGGAAGAACATCCATACAGAATGGGTTCGACAAGCTTGCTTGGTTCTTCGTGGAGTAGGCTGTAGTCGTCATCGGGTGTTTTGAAAGCCAAGGGGTTTAAGCGAAGCCCGGGAAACATCAATACGGAAACATCTCTCGGTTCACCAAGTGCAACTGAGAACGTTTTTGCCGCTAAAGGGCCGAGAAGTCGGATTACTCCCGCGATGGTCTAGTCTTACAAATCGCCAACCAACCCTACAGCTACCGTTTGCAACTCAAGCATCCTCCTTGATCATGTCAGCGGCCTTCTCAGCCACGGCGTACAGAGTCGAGGTCAAGTGCCCGCACAATTGAAACGGCAGAATGCCGGCGTCGACAATGCGGACGTTCTCCGTGCCGTAGACCACGAGCCTGTCGCTGACGACCCCGCCGATGTCCCTGGCCATCATCGCCGTCGTCCCGACGGGGTGGAAGTTGCTGCGGTAGCTGTCCTTGATCCACTGCCCGAAAGCCGCTTCGTCGGCGTCTTCAGCGAGGACGCTGAGGCCCGGGGAAGACTCCCCTGAGATGATGGCTGCGAGCGGCTCGGCCTTGGCGAGTGTGTTGCGGATGAACCTTGCGGACTCGACCTGCATGTTGAGGTCGAAGTCGAGCATGAAGAAGTTGGGGTTGATGGTGAGGGCCTCGCGCGGATCGGCCGACTTGATGTGGATGTTACCGCGGGAGAAGGGGAGGAGGCTCCAGAACTGCAGGCTGACGTACGAAGCCCCGACCGAGTTGAAGATCCTGCTCGCGGGATCAGTACGGCTCTTCTCGAGAGACTGGAGATCGCGCCTCGGTGGATGTTGGGGGAAGATCCGCCGCTGCCAAAGTCTCTGGATTCTGGGAGTGGGGATGCACGTACTCAAGGATAGGAATGTTTGACTTGAAGATGAGATCGTACTGAATGTTGAAGAATTTCAGGAGATCGGCCTCGGAAACGACATGGTTGCTTGCATTCGCGACCGTTGCGGCGTACGAGGGGATCTTGGCAAAGACCGCCTCGGCCAAGCTTGAGAGGTTGCCGCCGTAGATATCTCCCGCGTTCGGATAAGCGACCAGCGATGATGAGCCAGCAAAACTCGAGTTTCCGCTGTAAGATATTTCGTTGTTCACCTAGCCCATCGTATCAATATGTATCTCGGATCAGATCCCAGCACTCCCAAAGAAATGATCCCTTCCTTGATTTAACACAACTTACCTGGTCCTGAAGGTTCTCGCCAACGGTGGGAAGGTCAACAACGACCTGGATTCCGAGAGGTTCCAGAATATCCGGGTTGCCAATGCCAGAGAGCTCAAGGATTCCCGATGATCTGATGGCGCCGGCTGACAAGATGACTTCCTTGCTCGCGAAGATCGTACCGATCGTACCATTGGCGCTGGTGATCTCGACTCCGCCGGCGACTGCTCCGCTGAGACCGCCAGTCTCCTTCCACAAGATCCTGTTTGCCACTGTGTTTGAGTGCATGACGAGATTGTTGCGGTTTTCAAAAGGCCAGTAGCTGTCAAGGTCAGCAAAGGGCCGGAACCATCCTCATCAAAGTACATTGACTCTTCAAACACTGTTTTCTCCTCCTTGACGAGCGGGAAGGATGTTTGGAACTCTGATGTCGCTTCGTTTACTTACTATGCTCTGGCTGCATCTTCCCGGACATTTCCAGCTTGATCGACTGTTGATGGGTTGCTGGTCAAGCCCCGCATCTTGCCATCGTTGACATCGTGGCTAAGGAAGAACCCGAGGTTAGTATTGCTTGTTCCCAGAGATCTTTCAGAGCGCTAGGGTTGACTCGCGAGACGGGAAGCATTTTTGCGAAGAAGAGTCCTTCCCGAGTCTCCTCAGAAAGCTTGTCAGGGGAGATGAACTCCGGCGAACACCTACTTCCATGGCTGCCCAAGATGGGCATATGTCTGGTTCAACGTAGTTCCAGCGATAGTCGAATTGGAAATGCTGTTGGCAAATCCAACCTTGAGGGGACCCCGAAATCCGTGAACTTCTGGATCGTAAGTGATGCCAGTTGCGATCTGCCAGTTGGCAGGGGTCTGGAATTGCTCGGATTTGATGTACTAGGGAACTCAATGTCAGGGCTCGTATTGCATGTTCGGGTAATGACTCGCAATGGCAGGGATGTTCCGACACGAGGAACATCCACCGAAGAACTTGGTCCCAGGCGAGGTGGAGATCTCCAAAAGCTACTTTACAACCAAGCGAGCCGCTCTTAAAAGTTGCATCACCACCCTTTTAAGATTCGGGCTGACGGAGTCATCTTGGACCCTCAGCAGTAGCCTCGGAGACCTTCGATTCGCTTGGGACGAAGTATCTAGAGTGGTTCCGCGTCGCAGGGATCCAAGGGGAAGGGTTCGAGATCTGAGATCTTACGTATGGCAGCAGGCTTTTCCAGTTCCAGCCCGAGTTACCAAGTTCCTCCCACGCGTCGAGTTGCACGTCCTCGGCGCGAGTGTAGGACATTCCTATTCGTTTTATGAGCCCAGAATCCCGTGAGCAGTCAAGACTACCCGCCTTACCGTTAATCGTGCTGGTTCCACCGATAGCTTTACCTGCCCGCAGAGTCTGCGCTGCTCCGTTGGCGTAGGTCTGGTTGACGGTCTGGTATGCATAGTCGATATCGGTGCCGAAGGCAAGGCTATATCCTCCGATAGACGATACGTTCGCGTTGTTCAATACCGAGTCTCCGGCTTCAATGACTGCCACGGTGATGTTGGGGAGCTCGGAGAGGCGGTTCGCGACCGCGAGCCCGCTCGTGCCGGCTCCAACGATGACATAGTCGTATGTCAGTCCGGTAGTTGGCAGGCCGTGGGTAGTGGCGAGTAGAGAGAGAAACGGGACGAGCGATATGAGTGACGGAGACATCGTGAGAAAGAAGTTTAGAGCAAGCTTGAGAAGATTCTGATGCCGTGAGATGTGCAGACACGAGGCCTACTTATACTACTCACTCAACCGCTGAAGGGGAGGCTGTGGGTCTATACGAGAGGACCTGGATTCAACCTACCGCTCCACTCCCATATCAAAACCGATCAGACGTCGAGTCGTCGACTGAGCTATCTCCGTAGGGTCTAGAGAGAGCCTCCATACTGGTACCGGAACGATCCCACGCCCACTTTAGCTACCGCGGCGCAGTCTCCAAGAGAAAAAGTACTGGGAAAACGGAAGGTCGACACACCTTGCATCTAGTGAGAATCTTTTGTTATCCAGAGATGACATCAGGGGCCTATTTCTGCTCTGGCCTAGCTGACTCAGATCATCCCAAAGTGAGAAGCAGATCCGCCATGGAATCAATACAGCTGGATGTGGAAGCGCAATGCAGAAATGTGGACTGAAGGAGCACAAAAGGAGGCCAAGGGGGGCAAGGGAGATAGTCAGATATGCTATCAGCTTGATTGCACGCCAGTGATAGGGTAGATTGTGAAATGACTGTCAATCTGAACAGTATGAGGTGGCAAAGAAGTTATCGAGAAAGGCAACGCTTCGTGAATTGCCTTCCTGGGTTCTGGTCCTATTGCTCCGTGCAATATCAACGCCAAGAATTCATCCTGATTACGGTTTCCCCAAGACATTTCCTTCATCTGGCATGCGAGAGCCCTTCAAGCACCAGCCCCGATTCGGAAATCCCATGCCCATACTCCCGATTTTCGTATTTTCGGAGGTAGTGGACTTGAAAAACCACTTGAAAGTAGGAATTCCGGCCAGTGAGAGAAGTAACCGAAAGCTTCAACCCTTGTTCCAGTAGAAAAATCCAAAAGCGGGTGAAATTTTCTTGTTTTTGAATGTAATCTCACGGATAGTGGATCATCGATCGTATAGTTCTCAAACCATACGGCCCCCAAAGCTTGCAGTCAGAAGTGCTAGGGAGTATCGCGAGGACGTACTCTGAACCACCTTCTGCGGAAAAACCCTCTCGTCAAAGGGAGTGTTGACTCATCAGAGCTCACATATAGCAACTCGGCGACATCACAAGCCTCGAGCGCTGGGAATGATAGTTGCAGATCGCCAAGCCACGATTCTGGCTCTCGGCGTACGAGGGTGGATACCAGATGGAAGGACGTTCTGCCTAGCTAAGCGAAAAACAACACTCACCCTTGCAGCATGAGTGTTGTGCTAGTCCATGTATGAGCGCGTGCTTTACTGCGCACTCGCGAAGACATGGCTTCATCTGAACCGACCATGCACTCCGGCGATGCTGGCGATGCTGCTAGTCTAAACAAGCATTCGGCGACCATTGCGCCTTATAGATCTCGGTATTAACCTTTTCTTACAGACGTGCAAGGGTAGCGTCAGCTAATCTTAGGGCGCCGTAGACTAAATCCCTCGATGAGTAAACAAGAGAGGTCTCCTATTCCAAAACCCGGGGGCAGGGGTGCTTATACTGCGGGGAATGCCAAGAATCGGATTCTAGCTACGAAACGCATAGCCCGGGTGTAGATTTGCATAAGAAAGTAGTTGGTGTATTACGATTTATCATATCGCAAAGCCAAGATCCCTAACTATTTAGAAGACCTCTCAATTCCACGACCCGTACGAATTCATACTTGTGTACATGCAGGAAAGTCACGAGGAATAGAGACGACGACTCAATACCAATATACGGAGTCTCCTACAAAACTGCAGAATCTTGAAGAGTCTGCAGAGCCGAGACTAAGTCCTTTCGGCTGTAAGATAATCAACCCCTAAGTCGAATAAAGCTAGAACTTTTGAAAACGTCGGAAGAATTTTTCTCTCTCTTTATATACTACCTTTTTAAAAATATCCTTTACTTTCGACCTCTACTTACGTACTCTGAGATTGTGCAGATATATACCTCTAATTAAAGGGAAGGCTCAATAAAGGATATAGAGGGGAAAGGGCAAGTTATAGTATGTAAGAAGGAGAAGGACAAGGAGAAGGAAAAGGATATATCTTAACAGTTTTATTTCGAGTCCATAAGAAAGGTTACAAGTAGTAAGAGCCGCCGCCAATTAGTAAGACGCTGAGTAAAACCGTGTAAATAGCTGCTATTAGCGTAAAGGGCTTATATTAGAATAAAGAACTTAAGGCGACTCTATTCATCAAGGCACCTTTTAGAAACATACTCGCCTGAGACTTAAAGGAAACAACTATTAATTTAGATTGGTTGGACTCTTATCTAAGGAATCAGGAATGATAGTTTTAATAAGCTGAATAGTAAAGATACAAGGAAATTTTAGGCTAGTTTATCGTTAAATATAAACCCAACTATAACGTTTTTCTCTCATGCTATATAGTTTAGAACTAGTATAGCATATTAAATGGGAAAAAAAGAAAGTCACTATAAAGTATAGCTCTCAGCGTTCTAGCACCGCTTGAGACGCAGCTACCTTGGCAAGCGTGGTTTACCTTTATAGTTGGTTATGTAGTCAGCATTTTAAGAGTGTAGAGTATGGTCAAATCAGATAAAGCCGATAGTACTGTATCTACCTAATCGTATCTGTGCAATGCTAGAAAGCTTACTATGGCATTCGGCATTGTGAGCCGAGATCCTGTTACAATACTCTCTTCTCTTCTCGTAGACAGTGGGTCAAAGCCATGGCAGAAATTGATTTACATGGTAAGAGTTTTCACTATTTGAAAATGGCAATCGCAGTAATCCGAACGGTTTAAGTAATAAAGATGAACAAATTCAGGCTACATATACATGCCTGGTAGATGTACCTATATATTAGACAGTGAAATCTGCACCGGACAGTTTGCTTATCATTCGGCTTTAAGAATTTGTACGTAAAGATACCGACAAGTTATACCCTTCTTTCCCTGGTGTTAGGGCAGTAATCAGTAGCTTACTTCATCCGCTGTCTGCGTAAGAAAGAATAGGGGCATGATATGGTCGAGAGAGTATACGAATAACTGTACCTTCCACTTTCATTCATCATATCCTGGGAGTTTTTCGTTGAAGAAGAAAGATGTCCGACAGAGGAACAATGGCCTTGGTCGGGCCGGTCAACAAATTAAGCAACATGACTAGATGAATTATTTCTTAGTAAATGAATTGTTCGGAATACCTAGCAGTCGGTTTCTAACACACTTTCAAGTGGGTAGAGACCCAGTACTTTCCCATGAGTAAGCTGGAGCTGAGTAATAAAAAAGATAAAATAGCATCCAAGCCGCACAAGGCCGGATGTGGTTCAGAAGTGGGTTTCAAAGCTCAGATTTAGAAATCAAAAATGCAATTGAACACGGAGTTCGAGGTCTCAGCTATGGCTCGCATCAAAAAGAAGTGGCTTGGTATATTTGAGGGCCATCAAGATCCTCGGGAGGATCTACATGTTGCGGGAGTCGGCAGGCCGGTCCAGCCCGCTATTATACAGAGGAAAGAGCGAAGTTTTGCCGGCTTGACATTGCAACCAATGTAATTCGTAAGCTTTGCGAACCAACCCCAGTTCTACCTCCAGAAATACATCTTTCCAGTGGCGATTAGGAAAATGAGAGCTGATAACGGAGACCAGCAAAGAAAATGACTCCAGGATTCCCGATTTCCTTTCACGAAGCGGTGCCATTGATTGATAGATGATACCGCGCCGAGTGATTGACATACCGAGAGATGGCCCAAGGAATGAAACCGGACAACCGACCTGAATAGACATAAATCGAGCTGGAGGAACCTGATGGAGGATGTTCCGTGCCAGAGAGGAAGCATGAGATAGCGAGCATGTTCCGTTTTAGATGCTTAAAGGGCCGAACAGCGTGCTCAAATTTGAGTCAATAATGCCGCCAAAAATAGACTTGGATAGATAAACTTCGAATCGCTGAAATTTGAGCTACTCGAAAATAGACCATAGATCGAGAGGATAGCGTCTAGAAACTACAGACAAGGATTTTGAAAAAAAAAACAAGGGACCAAAATTCCGAGGACATCAGGGGCGTAAGTTTCTGTAGGAGGGACTAAAGTACGTCTGACACTTCGGAAGAGGTATCTTACACGGTGCACAAATAAACAAACAGTGCGGTTTAGGCGCTTTACTATTGGAAATCTATTGATATTGCATCCTTTCAGACCTCAAATAATGAAAACGAGAAGCGGACAGTCGAATACCAATACTTTGCCCAATTACAATCACAACTAGATTCTGTGGAACTTCGCAAGTGTGTATCATATCTTCCCATTTCGTTTGAGTCCCTCGTACAACGCCCAAGCCGCCAGTGCTTTTGCGTCTCTAGCAGCCTCGCACCACAGATCTTCTAACTTGACGAGTTTAAGGGTAATCTATTACTCCAAATTAGCACACTTCCTTGATGTTAGAGGCCATTGAGTACAAGAGCTGACGTGTGGATGAGAACTCCACTGACCTTTTCGCCTTCGTCTCGTAGCCCTGTCAACTTCCCTGTCCACTCTTTCAATTGCTCCCTAGGGACTCTCTTTTCGTGGAGAAAGATAGGAATGTACTCGTCACAGCCGCCGGCGCTCGGAAACATGGCCCTAGGGCTCAGTTCTTCGCCCGTAGCATTTTCCGGAATCGTCAGCTCGCTCAAGTTGATCAGCTCGTGCTCGGGAATCTCAAGACCAATCTCTTCTTGGATTTCCTTTGCAGCAGCTCCAGAAAACGACCCATCATCGACCATCCCTGCCGGCAATTCAACGAAATTCAATCCTCCAGCCGCTGCACGACTCTGAACAGTCAATATCACGTGCTTCTCTTTCTGACTATTCAGAGGCAAGTCATCTGGTTGTAATAGGACCATCATGCCGACACTGGCACCCCTCAAGAAGATAGCACCAGGAAGTGACTCACCCCTGGAGTTGGTGATATTTGCAACGATCTTCATGAAACCTATTCGTTCGCCGAATCGGTCGATGGCCTGAATTCTGATGTCCCGCAGTACATAAGGGCTACCGTGAAAGATGTGCTTTGGTTTGTTTTGAAGTGCCATATTCGATTGCAGAGTCGTAATCCAGTTCTATCTCCGGTCTTCAATAGTGCGCGACTTAGCCTGCAGGGGTTCAGGTTACCTTGAACGCTGGAAACGCGAGTACTTCATCTTTAGAAAGGCCATCGACAAGCCTCACAGGTACATTCGTACCAGGAAGACTGAATGAACTCATCCCGGTCGTAAGAGCTTTCGTTTTCGGAGGAAATACTAATTTCGCAAGCCTTAGGCTTCTTCTGTGCATTTGCGTCGCTTTTGAATGTAGCCGGACGCTTTGAATTGATTATGAATCTTGGTGAGGGCAGTATTTCTGCTAGTAATCATCAAGTCCCATCATGAAGAGCAACTATTTTCGATCCGCGTTGTTGGTTGATATATGTGTTCACGCATTCTAGGCTTCGTTTTGCGATGGATACTGAGGCTAAATCTCCAGGCTAGTCAGTGAGAGGCTATCGACGAGTAGAGCACACGTGAGTCTACAAGAGCTTAGAGATCAATCGTGGCTAGCGTCCGCAAGACTAGAATCTAGACTCAGCTCATAAAGAAATGACACACAGTTTGGACGGGGGATTTCAAAATCGAACAACAGAGTGGGCTTTCGATGTGTTCTTACATCACGTGGTGTACACGTTCCGCAGGTATACTTATCCTTGAGGTGTATCGTCGACCAGGATCTGAAAGGACTGAAGGGGGAGTCTTATGAGTTCAATATAGCAAGTTTTGGCCTTAAGAGATTCTTATATGGCAAGCAATCTCTACCTAGGTTGTCTCCGCCTCCATACCTAGGCCAAATCTAGTGAGGGCATTTCCTCTCGTTAATCATACTATGTCGGGAAAGTCATCTAATCACTTGAGCTGCCTCTGACATAGACTGCATATTTAGTTTTGGGTTCGTATATTACGTTTCTTTGGTGGCCGCCATGGAAAGCGATATTTTCAGGTGGAGAGAGAATGAGACTTTTTCAGATAGATGCTGTGGTTTTAGTCTTTGCGCTGAAGATGCGAAAGTAATTCAACTGTGCTGGCATAAAAGCGAAGAGCACCACAGAGCTGAACACAATCTGTACTTGCAATTACGTTGCCTCATTCCTGAGCCAAGGCCTTCTTCAAGCTTTCAACACATCAGTGTAGGGCTTTAACTTGAGACTCTGACATACCTTTCAATCTCAAACCGCAACTCGTCTTCCAGCACCGCAAATGTTATCCTGAACCAGCCCGGCTCCTCGCTTTGAAATGCTTCCCTAGCAGCCAACCAGACCTCATATTGAATCATTTTCATGCTAATATGCGCTCTTCTGCTAATCTGTCATCTTTCTAGAGCCAGGTAGGTTCAACCAAACAAATATGCCGCAATTTCTTAAAAGATTAGCACAAGGTTGCAATCTTGGACTGCGCATATACGAAGGTAAGTAACAAATTTTCAGATCCCCGAGCAGATCCACGCAGACTTCATATGCAGCGCTCAGTCTCATGGTCAACAGCTTGAAGTAGAGACCCAGAAATGTCTCGTCTTGCAAAATAAGGAGCCAGGCTCGGTCAGACATGCTTGAAGCCCAAGAGAATTTCGCAACGGCTGACATGACGAAGTGCAAGGTGAGATTTATGGAGCGGGATCAACGCGCCTATGCGCAGACCGTTTGAACAAAAGTCCCATTGAATCAGTACCGTTGCCTGTATACCCTGGCTAAAGAATGCTACCTTGCTCATTCCGTATAGCACATGCACCAGAGACGGCTGGATGAACTTCTCAATCTCGAGAAAAAGAACTGATGTGAGCGGGAGTGGCTCATGTACATCTTTGCTCGGGAATATAGCTTTGGCATAGATTTCATCACTGTCCTTGATCAGCCCTATCGATGTATCGAGTACAGAAATCATGAATCTAATGAAGTGTATTGTGTACTCCTGGCAAAGCTTCAGGTATTCCACTGTTAAGTCAATAACATCTCCCCAGTGGCTTATGGGGGCTGCAGAGCCATAGTGCTTTCACCTTTACTCCCCGCTTCTCTGCTTCTCTGCTTCGATTGATGCTTCCTCGTGACTAAACAGCTGCCGAGCCAATACTCGTGACCTCGTCCCCATTCATTGGCACACATGTCGGTTTAACTCTACAAACGGTCTCGCATCAGCACGGCGGTCTCTGGCCACTTTGAACGACGACGTCTTTGCAATTACTCACCCAGCTCGATCTCCAAAGTCACCGAGAAAGCCCACACACAACGGCCGAGCTACCAGTATCCCTTCGCCCGGCTCTACGATACAGAAATATAGAGCATCAATGAGTGAACCGACGCTAATGAAGATATTTACATGTGCCTCTGAAAGCTCTCCCAAGGGTGAAAAGTGCTTGTTCATAAAGCGTTCGAGAGCACCACGTAGTTCGAGGGTACCGGAAGGGCCATCACCATAAGTAAGCGCTTGGATCGTAGGCATTAAACATCAAAATATGCATCTCTCAAGTACTTTTGGTGTGACGGAGAAGCGTGAGTTCAAGAAAGTCGCGATTTCTGCTTGCCTAAGTTCGCGATCAACTCCACACAATATCAACAGATATCTTTGGGAAACGAACATCATTTTGTTTTCGGCTAGACCGTCATCACAACTCCCGTCTCGTTGCTTTCTGAATATTGGTCGGTGAACACTGCACCCATAAGATTTCGGCTTTCGTTTGGCGTGATTTTTGCCATCGCTCGAGTCGAGAGCGATGTCATGTTGAACGTATTGGCGGCGTAATGAACGTGAGAATGACCGTGGAAATCCACCATTGAATAGCTTCTGAACATTGCGATTTTTACCGATCGAGGCGACCATAAATGCGACGCGAAAACGGTCGAGGCTGATGATTGGTGCTGATTGTGGATCAGGAATTGTTTCATGGATTTTTCCATGCAGCAAGGAAAGAATTATAACGATGCATCAGGCTTCCAAAAGGTGCCCGGATGCATAATGGTCATGATGTAGAAACTAATCCAGAGAGTGAGGTGTTATGCAGGATAAAATACCATATATTTGAATGAGACTTCACTCATCGTCCGACTTCATATGATTGCTATTTAATTGCATCAAGAATCGTGATATTATACAGTCCAACGCCAATTTTATTTCATCTAATCCTCATCCCAGTTCTGTAAAAATGTTAGTAATAATTGCATCAGTGGATGGATTGAATTACAGGGTTAGGTCCGGGTGGTTTTGGTCCACCAGCTTGTCGAGCAACGATGATTTGATCTACAGAGAGAACAGTCCGAGCAGCCTCAGTAGCAAGCTTGATGGCCCAACTTTTGGAGATCATCAGATCTAGGATTCCTTCTTCTTTGGCGTCTAGAGTGCCGGTACTATCCTCATTCTGACCTTTTTTAGTACAGCCCCCACCAAAATCAATCGATATACATACCTCGATATCAACGCCTGTATCCCAATCATCCTTCTTGTGATGCGCGGTATACAGCCTGCTCAAAACTTCTGTTGCATCAAGACCAGCGCTTTCGGCCAAGGTCCGAGGAATGACCTCGAAGGCCTCGCCATACTTACGGATGGAGTATTGTGCAAGTCCAGGCGTCTTGTCGCCGAAAGTCTGTATCCGTTCTACCAGTTGCATCTCTGTAGCGCCGGCACCAGGAACCAGTCTAGGATCTCTTGTGATAGCCTTGACAACGTTGACACCGTCATCGACAGCCCGCTCGATGTCATCAAGATGATTTTGAGTGGCGCCACGAATGACAAGTGTGGCCGTTCTTGTTTTCTCGTTTTCTTGTCTGAACACTGTGACTCGGTCTCCTCCAATCTCCAGTGTCTCAACAATATCGACACTGCCCATCTCGTCCGGCATAGGAGCACCTAATCTTGCCAATGGCGTGGCTCCAACAACGCTGCATAATCTACGCAGTTCAAATTTGCTCAAGATACGAATGACCAAGATTCCGAAGCGGTTGAGATAGTGCATTGCAAGCTCTCCAACTGTAGAACCGGCAACGACAACGCGCAGACCAGAATCGAACAATTCCTTAATGTGAGCCTCGAGCTGGGTTTCCTCTCCTTTGGTGAAATCCATCATCTCTTTGGCGTTATGCAATAGGACAGTACCCTTGGTCTCAGTCTGGCTGGTATCGATCGGGCAGGAAAAGACACCGACTTTAGCTCTCACAGCCTTCTTGACAGATCCATCTGGTTCACGGCCAAATACCATGCCCTTTACAACTCTACTTTGCTCCAAGCTTCCTCCCATGATCTTGACCACGCGGATATTGTCGACGTTGAAGTTGACTGGATTCTTAGGGAGTACAGCCAGAACAGCCTCTGCAACCATATCTGCCAGAAAATCCTCGCTACCGCTCTGCTTGCTAGCAACCACCGTTCTAATGGCCTTGCTAAGCTCCGGCTGTGATCTGATATCTTCCACTCTATCCACAACCAGGTTCTCAAGTTCTTCCAGGGCGAAGTTTTGGGCCAATTCGTAACCTCGAATCACATCACTGGTCTTGAGACCCATTCGTAGCAGATCCTCAGCTTTCCTCAAAAGTTCTCCCGCGAGAACGATGACTAAGTTTGTAGCATCTCCCATCTCGGCCTCTTGTTGCTGACTTGCCATTACGACAAGCTTTGCTGCTGGGTGTACGACATCGAGTTCGCGGAGGATAGTGGCGGCATCCGAGGTCAGAATCATCTTCTGCAAATGGTTGATCACGATCTTATTTCGGCCATAGGGTCCTAGCGAGGTCTGTACAGTCGTGGCGATAGTGCGGCAAGCGTCGATATTACGGAGAACAGCTCCATCCTCAGAATCATAGCTACAAGAGGTTAGAAGTTGAAGCTTGGAGGAAGGGAAGAAGTTGAGTTACGTGTTATATCCTTGCTTAAACAAGTTGGCGTTTGGGGCATTTGGGATATTGAGAGACATCTTGACAACAGTAAGAGAGACGTGTGCTTGTCAACTGTTCTTCTTCCACCCTGGTTACAGTCGCGTCTTCCTGTTCCTCAAAATTATTTGGCGTTATTGTGCCTCAGGCTTTAATCGGACTTTATATTTTCCGGATCGGCTGAGTCTGGGGATAGCTTCATAACTCCATGCACACGTCACTTGCGACAACAAATACCACATATCCAGTAATCTACTAGACGCAACAAACCCAAATTTTGCCACCAGAAAACTTTATATAGGTGTAACATTCGATATCCATAATGGCTCCTCCCACTGGTAAGCTCTCCATCTGTCCCGTCGTTCTTTCTTTTGGTATTGGAGAATCGAAGCTCTTCTGGCTGTACCCATCCACAACAGCAACACCACCACGGGACTTGTTCACCTACCTCGCAAGTCTTCTCGAAATTTTCGCGGAGAATTCGATCAGCCATGGATGAGAGACTTCTCCACGAAAGCGATTTTCCAGTTCCCAATACATTCGCACCAAAGCGAAACGACAACTATAGTAATAACTCTTGTGATGTTTCCCCCAAATCGACTGCTCACAGGACTCTCCCCATCAGCAAGCACAATTCCAGTTTGTTGCAACAAAATGAACTCCCTATATTTCGTGATTCCTACCAATCTAAAATCTCCCAGCAGCAAGGTAGCCTTCGGGACACACTCTTTGCATTCTCAATCCAGAGTAGACGTCAAGGATGATGCTAACGAGCTAGCAGGATCAATTCCACCCGAACTGCCTCCTACTGTCGAAGAGGCCTATCGGAGAAAGTGTATCGAGCTTAAACAACGGCTGGTCGAAGTAGAGCAGGCCAATGATGCACAACGTATCCGAACAGACCGCGCCCGCCGTGCAGTCCAAAAGATGCGGCTAGAGCGTTCGTTTCTGCTCGAGCAGCTTGCAAAGAGAACGAGTACCAACGTCGAGGACTCTGAAGGAAGCCCAAGTCCGCCACCGACTGTAGGTACTCCAAATATACCACCCTTGCCGATATTGATCATCACAGATCGGCTAACGCTGCTCTCCCCGCAGCCCAAAGAGAAGCCTCTCAGAACCAAGAGAGGCCACAGAAAGCCCGACTTCCTCTTAGCAGAGCTTCCTGGCAGCACATTCATACAACAAGGGCCTGGAACGATCTCTCCTTCCTCCGACGCCTTCTCTCACAACCATCCCGAACTTTTCCGCAACATGACTCCGCAATCACAGCCTGCTTCAAAGCGATCACACCCTAGCAACGGCACGTACGTAGCTGCAACACCGAGTTCAGTTCCAGCTGTTTCTCAAACCCGCCGCCCAAGGAATGCCTTCGACCTCTATTGTAATGAGACCAGACCGCTCATAGCCGGTGATTCTCGAAGCGAGACACACGATACTACTTCCGACGTCGAGGCTGCGCTGGCCAGGGGATGGAACGCTCTTGAACCTGACAAAAAGGATATGTTTACACAACGTTATGATCAAATCA
Source organism: Diplocarpon mali (assembly GCA_024741835.1). Taxonomy (NCBI): domain Eukaryota; kingdom Fungi; phylum Ascomycota; class Leotiomycetes; order Helotiales; family Drepanopezizaceae; genus Diplocarpon; species Diplocarpon mali. The sequence goes on from JAENRP010000014.1 coordinate 289,920, forward strand.
AGAGAGCGGCTGAAGTCGATAAAGAGGCTGGAATTGGCGGTGGAGGCGCTAGGAAAATCGTTCACGATGCAGAACTTCGAAATCCTGATGAGGCCGGCGAAGATACCGAGATGGCCGATATTAGCACTCCTGCAGTTACGGAATCGGCAGGGGGTTTTACGGCTGTCAACAGAGCCTGAACATATTCATTGGCATTTTGATTCTAGCGTTGGAACTTGGGCAGTACAAGAAGATGGACCTGTAAATTACCGGCCTAGGCCCGTGTTATGCGCCTCAAGGGGCTCTGGCGTTTCAGTGGCGACGCTTATTGGAATCCATCTGGAGGGGTTGAGAGAGACAGGCAACAGTCTGGCGAAAACGTTCTCGAGTGTGTTAACAGATGTTCACAAGAGCCCAATCGTTACAGTTCCACTAATCAATAGTAATAGCAAGCTGCGCCTGATCAGTATTTCGCCAGGCAGCCAGCCTTATGTACATGTTCACTATTTAAATTATCATGCTCGTCGCTCAAAGGACCGGAACGCCATGCGTATTATAGGTACAAGTCCCTCCTCCATAAAAAGGAAGATACAACATGCTTTGCTAGTCGACTCCTGCATAAAGATCCACGACGATGTTCACAGCTGCCACCACGATCTCAGCTGCAATCAGGACGATGACTGTTTACATAATTAGCCTTATTTCCTCTTGAGTAATGCGGAAACGGAGCCTGGCTGAAGAGGCGAGGCACTCACCAATCCACTCCAGCATCTCGCCATGTCCATGACTCAATTGATCCTTCAGCACCGCCAACAGATCCGCAATGACGTCCAGCCGCTCTGTCAGCAAGCTGACTCTCTGATCCATCTCCAAATAGCTTCTGACGGCTTGGTAGACCGGTTCTAGTTGAGGCTCTATCCAGAAGAGCTCAGGCGTGTCTAGTACAGATCCGTTAAGATGAATGCTGATCCGTAGGATGAACAGTTCGCCGATTTGCATATTGATCTGCTTGCGGTTGAGAGCGATCTTACCCGTAACAGCAATTTGCGTGGGGATGTCTTTGCAGGTTTCGATGGTGTTATCAACGAGCTCTTCGAAGAGGGATGTCTGTTATGCCTTAGCGTTGAGACCATGGAGCAATGAGGAGTCGAACATACCTTGACACTCTGAGCCAGAGCATGCGATATCGCAAGCTTGGTCATGTAATTACCCTTCTCTCTTAAAGTAATGAAATCATTATATATCCGCGCCTGGTACTCCCTGGTATAGTAGAAGTTAAAGCACTCCGTTTCGACGTCGTCCGCTGCCAGCTTCTCGCTCTCAAATTTGGCAATCTCTTTCAAGAAACGCTGCTCGTGCTGTAGAGACATGCCCCAGATGACCACGACGCCGTAGTCGAAGAGAAAAATCTCGGGAGTATGGACCTGGGTATCGAAATCTAAGTTGGTTTCTGTAGCAATAGTCTGGTCTCGTATTTGCCTTTCCACACCTGCAGAGTGCATGTTGGGAATGTCACTCTCGCCATTACTGATAGTTGTATCTCCGCCTTCGGTGTGCAGATCAATCAGATCTTCCCGTCGATGCTTGCTGCCGTCTTCTCGGATCGCACTATCCGAATGTCTCCTCTCTCTCTGCGACGGCATCGACTGGACCTCCATTGTTCTTTTTGACATCCAATTTGATATTCTTCCATAGCTGAATGGGGTGTATATGCACTCGTCGAATAGTTTCGGGTTCGCGCCCTTGGCTTTCCCTCTACCCTTCAGAAAACGCATTAAATTATCCAGCTGGTACTTGCTCGCCGTACAATATGCCGTCACTCTGGGTAACCGATCTCGGTCTGCTTTCCCCAGCCTAGCAGCATCGCGTCTCGCAGTGGGATCTTTGATCCGGGTATACTGAGAATATACATCTCTACCGCTCTCCTCCTCTGGGCCGTCGTCGCCGAAGTCTGGGTTCGGGAGTAGCTTGAGCTTCTGCGTGTTTTTGGTCGTTCTTTGCGGTCCAATCTTGGAGATCGGCACCCCGGGCATGGGCATCAGAGGTGAACCAGAGCTGTTTCGGCGGCGAAGTCTGCTGTTCAGGGCCGAGAGCATGGGCTGCTGCGCTGCGCCAGAGGCATTTCCGGGCAGGAGGGAGGATGGTGTCGTTGACGATGTTCGTGGGGCGGAAGCTGTGGCGCTACTGCCGATCGATATAACTGAGGGATTAGGGTTGAAGGTTACATTTCGAGCTTTCCGTTGTGCTTCGAGAGAGCTCGAAGCTGCTGCGGAGGTTATGAGAGGGTTGGTTTCGCTACTTGTGGAAGCCATTGCGGATGGATTGAGCAATGTTCCACAAGAACTAAAGTTGCACAAGTTTGGAAGCCATGAAGCTATTCATGATCGGGATTAGTCGAAGAGTATAATCGAAACGTCTCAATTGTTGGCTGGCTTGTACCACGATGGGGAAACAATCTTGATGACGTCCAGGGTCGTCGCTATATCAGGATTAGCGCCTGATTCCACAATCTTGTGGGCCAAAACATACAGCTTGTAATGGTCAAATGCGATCACAATATCCTTTCACAACAACCCCTTCATCAATTCAGTTTCACGAAGCAATTTTATCCAGACCTGGTTCTCCACCACGATACCACGCATGATTCTGCAACTCCCCAGCAGCAGACGCGGCACGTTATTCACCCGGGCTTGACTTTATCCAAGCTGATTAGTTCCTGTATCAATTTTTACTGATTCTGCAGGAACCCAGAAAGGTCTTCCAGTCCGAAGTGCAGTTCGGCTCAATTGCAGCTTCAAATCAGTCTGGAAATTTCTTCTCCAAAATAGATGGGCGAGCCTCCGAAGACAAAACAGGCCTTTTTGTCGCGGGAGAGACGATTGCTAGGTAGGAATTAGTGACCACTGCTCGGGTATTTATTGGGAATTTTCCTTGGTTTCTGCTTTGTTTCTGCTTCTCGGATCTCCGGACTTCGGAGCGATAATAGGATTGCGGACGTTGTATAGAGATTTTTCTTGTTCAACGCGTAGCTTTGGCCTGTGTCATTTTTGCACTCTGCGACAGCATAATCGAGTTGAGTATCAAGTTTGAGCCTTTTTCCCAGCCTGGCCAGCCTGGCTGAAGGAAGATTTCATGGCGGCTGTCCTCCAGGGTCGATTGATCCACAACTTGATTCTCAACTTTACGGCTTGTATCATTCTGCAAAGCTTCTTGGGAGCAGGTGGCAGCTCTGCTCTGATGCTTGGGCGACACCTAATTCTGTAAGAGAGAAGATGCAGAGATGTTTCAGATGAGACATGAGTGCGGTGGAAGGAGAAGAATAAAGATGTGAGCTCATCATCTCTCCACGAGTTTCCGTCGGTTGCTATTTTAGTCGTCTATTACTCGGCGAAACGAAGTAGCATCCTTTATCATAAGCTGTCAACGACTTCAGTCCACATTCATGCTTTGATACTTTAAGAAAATTCATCAAGAGCCGTGACGCCTCGTGGCAGAGTAGCGGTGGTCGCCAGCCACATGCCAAGTCACATCAACATACATCAAGTTCTGCCAGCAGAGCTTGATCCGAACCTTCGCAGTTTGTCGTTTCATTCGTCACAGCGGGTTCATTCAGCTGTCAAACGTCACTTCATGTCATGAGCGCGGCAGTGTATTCTGCTCCCGTATTTTCACACCCTGGAGAGTCAGCGAAATGGGCAAGGGGCAAAATTACGAACTCGAAACTGACTCCCAACATTCCGCGATGCTTGTTGTATCTTTTACGCGTAAAGCTTCAATTCTTTCCTTTCCTTTCCTCGCCGAAAAAGGGAAAACAAAGTGGCTTGGTGACGCCAAACTGCGATTACCAATCAATCCTCGGCCGTGTGACTTCAGCCTTAGTCCATTGCCCCCGTGCAGCCCATTCTCCGTTGGCTCAACATACCAGACTTGTTCTTTGTGCAAGCGGACATTAAGCGGAGCGCGACTCAGTAAAGTGGTTTGGAGAGAAGAAGAAACAGGTGTTAGGGGGCTGCGACGATACTTCTCGAGATGAGTAGAGCTGATATTGAGTCTTGACAGTATTTCACAGGTCATCTAGTATCGCTTTTCGAAACGTTAGTTCAACTGCGAATGCTTCGTTTCTCTTTACGCCTTATATCCATATGATAATATACATGGAGAAAACCACTCGAGTAAAGAACCCATATCCCCACATACATCCAGCGTTGTTGAACTGGGCGTCTGCCGGGTTTCATCTTTGTTTCACCGGTGGTTGTCTATACCACCGTGAGGGTATACTTGTCGGTTGTGAAGAGAGCGTTAGAGCCTAAGCCAAGCCAGTAAGTACCAGCACATCAAGAGTACCCAAGGAGCTTGCCTACCCTCGAACGGCTCGGTGCCGGCTTGGATGCGCTCGACAACGTTGGTGGTGGCCACGTTCTGGTTCGAGGTCAAGTAGTTGAGGAATAGCTTGAGATCTGCAGAGAATTCGTCGACATTGGAGCCAGTAGGGATGAACGCGAAGACCGAAGTGTCGCCGTTAGTACCCTGGTAAAGTTCCCACTTGATGCCGGCGATGGTGGGCGTGGCGATGGGGTTTCCGGTGCTCGTGATCGGCTTGGCTCCTCCGTATACGCCGGGCCAGATCATGATCTCGTACTGACATGGACTTAGTACGTGCTAACTCTGAGTACCCTAGGACAATGGATTCAAGGAGGGATGAGTGAGATATGCCCGGTACTGTTTGTCACGAAGAGTGGGAGTCTCGTGGAAAGACGAGACCTACATTGTAGTTGGCGCCAACCTTGGGAGCAAGCCAGATGTCGTAGGAGACATCAGAGACCATGTTACTGAATTCCGTGTACCTGTCGCGAGTCAGGATGTCTCTACTTGTTCTCATGGAGCTTGGGCACTGTACCGCCAGCTCCAGACCGAGTTGAGTGATGTGACATCCGAGATCTTCTTGTTGATCGCCTGCTTCGCAACGTTGGAGTAGGACTTGACCGAACCCTGCCCGCCGACCCAGGTCCAGCGAGTGGACCACGCGAGGGAGCCGTCTTTCAGGGAGTCGAAGGTCGTCGTTTGCGAGCCAGACGTCGCCGAGGCGGCACCCCAGTTGTTGTGGTACAGGACAAAGCCTCCGGTCTCGATAGACGCCCAGTTACCAGTCAGCGTCACGCCACGCTTCTCGAGCGCGATGGGAGTTGGGGTGGCCGTGGCCGTGGCAAGCAGCAGAGCCGTGATGGTGGAGAATGAGAACTTCATGATGGTCTGGGTCGAGAAGACGTGGTAACGAACGTAGGGAGCTGGCGTTGGACGGGAAACGAATGGAGATAAGTACAAAACCGTGGAGGAAGGTAGAGCCTGACAGCCGTTGTTAGGGACATACGAAAGTCATTGGTGGAAAATCGAGATACTTTATATAATCGAGATACTTTATATAGTAGGGCCGGTAAAGTTGAAATCGCTTAGCCGAAAAACGCTTTTATAATATTTCATCTTTACTCCTAAAATATGACTACTTTAGAACGTCCTTTTACTTTGATAAGTTGTGATTCGTTAGTTAAGGAGTTATCTCTATATTAAAGAGCTGTTATTAAAGGCGCTGCTAAAAGAAGATTGAAACTAACTTAAATTGCACGCCTTTAAAGTATATTAAAATTGACTATTAGAGCTACTTTGCGCTATATTATATAAAATACAGGGGCTTTAGAGAATCTCGCTTTAGTTATCTAAGATACTATTGAGATTATAATATGTCGACTAATATTGTAAATGCAAATATTTAAAATAGACTTATAAAGAGGTTAAAACAGATTGGATTTAAGATTCCGATCTACATTACTCGATATATTTTAAAAGAGAATAGTATCACTAATCAGCATGTAAAAAAAGGCTAGGACTTATAAAGGAAGTCGCTAAGTAGCGGTGTAACTAAGTGAAATCATAAGAAAACTAGATAGTTAATGATTTTTATAAAATTGTTTAAAGTGATAAGTGAAGTACTAAAAAACGGAAGAGCTAAATATAAGGATAGGTTTTTCAGTATCCTTGCGAGAAATATCAACCTTGTAACGGAAGCGCCTGAGAGTTGCTTTTGGATATCTCGGAGTCATGGCGTTTAAGGTTTATAATCTCGATCGAGGCAGGGATACTCCGATTCGACCCTAATAAAGTGTACTAGGATATTCTTATATAATACTACGTAAGCAAGCATCAGAGCCTTTAGCTTATGTATTTAACAAGGAAGAGACTCTCTTGTAAAGAGTTCTCCAACTTCTTCGTTTTCTTTATATCAGACCTCTAGAATACGCCTCTACACCTCCTTTCTTGCGACCCCACTTGATACCGTGTCGCAGGTGATTCAGTGTCGTTATACTAATTGCCTACTTGCTATTCTAATAGCTATAAATTCATATATGATAATGCCTTTATTTATAGTACTAAGAATATTACCTATTAGCTCAAGTTTAATGGAATAAAGGTAGATGATCATCTACCCTCTAGTTTGGATTTGTATGGCGGTTCGTCACTATGCGTTGGGATTTGACCCCGGTTTTACCCCGGTAGTGCACCGGTTTAGAATTAGCCCCCGGCTCAACTGAACCTGAGCTTAGGGGGTGCTCCACCCTTCTCTATGTATATACTTCGTACAGGGTGTAATAATTTGAGGTTTCCTGTCTGTGCACGCTAGATTCTTGGCAATGCTGCTTTTATTGAATTCCTTAGTATTTTGTATAGCCACCTTCTGCGTCAATCACTGCTTTACATCTATTCGGCATTTCCCTAATCAAATCTCTAATCATCTCAACTGTTATTAATTCCTAAGCTTCAAGTACTGCTGCTTGTAGTCTATTGTAAGAGCTGTGAATATTAGGGTATTTCTCCTCTATATAATCCTTTATATAATCCTATATAGTCTCAATTGGATTCAAATTAGGGGAATAAGGTGGCCAGGATATAGGAGTAATCCTAATTGCTTTAAATACTGATTGCGTATACTTAGAAGCGTGCCCTTTTGCGTTATCTTATTGAAATTTGAGCTCTAGGTACTTTGAAAGAAGCTCTTGAATCAAAGGGATAATGATTTTAAAGTAAGAACCTTCATTAATCGTCTCCTAATCCTTTTCCTAAAATAACCCCTTATATCGGCTGTACTTCCCTAATATTGTACCTTAAAACATCCATCCAATCTTCCTTTGGTATCGATCTTCTATACAATCTGAATTGTATAGCTTATTATCTCCTATCTTTCGAGTAATCCAATCTTTTATATATTTTCCCAGCTGAACCTAAGTCTTATCACTCTAACAGATTGTAAACTATTATTCTTCTGTCCAATCTTCATGCTCAATAGCCTATTGAAGTCGCTGTATCTTATTTGTATATGTAAGAGGAGGCTTTCGTCGTGCAATACATTGAACATACCCCTCTTTTTTAAATGCTATTCGAATTGCATATTCTCCACAATCGAAATTCAAAATCGTAGGAATATCGGCCCATCGAGTACGTCGAGCTGTTCTTGAAGATGTAACCCATTCAATAAGACGTTTGCGTTGAGGCGTATTTAATA
>JAENRP010000015.1:0-38525 GCA_024741835.1 Diplocarpon mali
ACTTTTTACCTATAGGCCGGGCCTAGGAGTTAGAAAACGAAACTAGCAAAATAAACAAATAAGCTATAGAGTTGTAAAAACAATTAAAAATAGTACTAACCTAGATATCAATTTTCCTTAGTTCTCTTTAAAGGATAAGGAGAACTATTATTAGATAATACTCTTTTTATAAAGCGCTTACTTCTTTTTAATAGTTTACTATTAGTATTAAAAGAGTCTGGTCTTAGTATTATAAGAGCTTTAGTATTTTATAAAGATGCTAGTATAGTTTGATAGCTTCTGCTAATAGGAAGGGAGACTTATATCGCGGCGTTATTTATTATTATCCTCTTTATTATTATTATCATCCTTTAAAGAGTTATCTACTACTAAGGAGGACGCAGTAGGAGATTCTATAGCTATAACCTCCTTAGCCTTGCCTTTCTTTAGATTGAGTTGCGGACCGGGCCTAGGAGTTGTATTAGGGGTTTTTGCATAAGGCTTTTTAGTGCTGTACTTCTTAAGAAGAATTGTCTTATTAATTACATTATTAGCCTTAATATTATTATTAGTGCCTTTCGTCTTGGCCTAGGATTTGTCCTTATATAGTTATAGCTCTAAGTATTAAATCAGTTTTTAAGTATAGGTAAAATTATTAAAAAGTTCTTACTTATACTTCTTTAGATAGGTTATTAGCTGACCTATATCTTTGGATAGCAACTCTTTTACTATTATTACTACTAATAGATCGTTCTATAGTTATCTCCCTATAAGTGCTTCTGATAGTAGGCCACCTTTTATTATACTAAGTATTATATGAAACTTAGCTAACGATTCCCTAGCAATACTCTATCTTATAGTACTCGGTTTCTTTATACAGATAGACTTAATATAAAACTCGTCTAAGTCAGTACTATTTTCAAGTGAGTTATTGCTAATAACTTCTATATAATTATTACTAATAGCAAGGAACCTACCTTTTCCAAGCTCTTTACTAGACTTCAAGTTAACAAACGTTCCTTATCTTATAAATATAGAGAATAGGATAGTCTTATTAGAGATATATTCCTTAAGTAGCGTCCTAGTCTTAATATTTAATTCTTTCTATTATATTGCGTTTTATACCAGATTTAGTAAGACCTATTAAGCATTCTTTAGGCGCAAGGGAGTAAGAGCTAATAATTTATAGGATTTTTCCTATATAGCGAATTCTCTAATTGATTATTTTACTATAAGTATCATATAGTAATTAATAGTCTTACTATCAAGGGAGCTGACCTATAAGCTAGGCCTAGGAGTCAGCCTTACGAATCTTATATTAGCGTCAATCTTAGTAGAAATAACTCTCAAATAGTAGTCAATGCCTATAAACTATACAGCCTTAGGATATACTACTAGCTTATATAAAGAATTATAGCAAGTTAATAAAGTACTAAGATATAGCTTATAATACATCCTCAAAGTCTATTGTATTAAACTGTGAGTTATATTATAAAGGAAGGTAGAAGGAGGGAAAGGCTTCTTATCTAAGATTCAGAAATAGTGCCTATACATTTCCATTTCCTCTTATGCTAATATTAAAAATGAATTCTTTCCTTAAGAACTATGACTATATATGCGAATTATGCTTAGGAATGCGCAATTAAATAATTTAAGCATATTTAAGAAACCCTTAATGCAAAGCGATATTAAGGTATCTTTAATTAATATTGTTTTATATTAGGCAAGGGTTTAAGTGATATTATAGAATAATTTCAAAGCCTTAGGTGCTACTTTAAACTTAGAGAAACCTAGCGACATATCTTTTTTAATCTAATTAGCTATTCTATTACCAATAGCCACTATTATATAATTTCTAAGGTATAATAAGAATAATCTTAGATCGGGAGCAATATAAAATTTATAAAGGTTAGATGATACTTCTTCGTTAATAATGCCTATTAATGCTAGTCCGCAGTATAGTATATATTATTATTTATAGAAGGTATAAAATTTCTCAAAATAGAAGTCTTTAAATATCCTTATTACGAATTTACTTAGGCGAGTTTTCATTTCTAGTATTACTATAATTCTAAATTTATTACTATAGTATAGTATTATCTTAATATTAAGAGGGACTTAATAATATTTTATAAAGATTATTATCGTAGTATCTTTAGGCTTCTCCTTAAGCATATAATAGTCGCCCTTTGATTTCTTATAGTCGATAAAGAACTATATAATATTATCTAAGGAGAATTCGTTTTATTACAGTTTTATAATCTATTTAATAGCTCTTGCTATTGCCTCTTATACTAATAAAACATCTCTCTAGTTTTCCTTTTTCAAATGCTTTATTATAGACTTATAGAATTTTAAAATAAACTTTTGCAGATCTTCGGGAAAGGTCTATATAATATCCGCAATATCCTTCTTAGTATTATTAAAAATTTCTAAGATATTAGTAATAGTACTCCCTTCTTTATCTGATAAATCTTCTTCTAAGTCTATAATATTATATATACTAACCTGTAAGCTAGGCCTGCGACTTAATTTATTTACTACTAGTATTTGAGGTATTCTAGGCATTTCTAAGGATAGTGATTTAAACTTATCTAAGTCTAATGATTCGGGATTATAATAGTTTATTAAGATGGGTGATACAGCTATCACTCCGATGTATTGTCATATGACCCTATTGCTTAATCAGTAGGATATTGATACATATATAGCTATAGGTAAGAAAGGGGTAACCTTCCTTTCCTAACTCTTATTAATATATCGACTATCGACCTTTAGAAGTTTTTATTACCTACTGCGCCGACTTACTTAAGCTCAATAGGTTATAAGCCCTGGATAGATTAATAATAGATTATTAACTTCCCTTAGAAAGCACTTGCGCTGCAACTATTAGTAGGAAGTTGAATAAGACTTATAGTAAGAGGCGAGCAATCGGCGAATAGGAGGTATGATTCCCTATTTAGCTAACCTGTATTGCAAGAGGTGTGATTCCTTGCTTTATAACCCCTTTGGTACTGCAAGAGGTATAATTCCTTGCTTTACTATGTTTCGTAGGAGGTGTGATTCCTTGCGTTATAGCTTACAAACTCTTTTCGATAAGAGGACTTCCTTCCTATTTAATACTTCTATAATACCTGCTATTTAATTATTTCAACTTTTCGATAGGAGGAGTGCCTTTAACCATTTAATTTATTTGATTTTAAACGCAATTCTATTCGAAATGGCAATAGTATCCGATTCTGATCGAAACACTAAGCCTAAAGACCTCTAACTCTCTTAGAAGAACTGGCAATAATAGTTCAACGATTTAGAGCTTTACTTTAAGAGCAAAGGCATCGAAATAGCAATTTAAAAGACACTTATTAAATACGCGAGAATAGCCTCCTATACTCCTTCTACTGATTTGTCTACTTCCACTTTAATAGCTAATACAACTGCTAAGGATTTGCTAGATATATTAAATAAGCTTAGCTTAAGAGCTTTAGTAGATAATAACCGAGAATCCTAAAGGCAGATTTTAAATATAGAAAAGGAGAAAGAGTATAGGCTGGCCTTAGCTAAATGCAAGCTTAAGATTAATAGAGGTTTAAGCGACGAAGATTAAGATTTTATTTAAGTTTATAATAATGTAAAGATAAGATAGGATATATTAAAGGTAAAATACTCTTAGACAATTGCCTTTAATACTTAGCATCTGCTATAGCAAATCACTTCATTTTAGTATAGAAAAGACAAAGATAGCAAGGATATAGATATAAATATAGACTTTGCCTAGTCTATACTACGTAAAGCAAGGAGGAGAGTAAGAGCTATAGATCTTAGGATAGCTATGACTTTTAGGGAAACTTAGCTTTTTAGTTTCCTATTTAATAGTCTCCCTTTTAAGTTTGCTATTGCAAAATAATCTCTTCTTGTTTAACCTAACCTTAAGATCTATAAGAAGATCGACCTCCTTCGAACTATCGAGTAAGACCTTAAAGGACGCTCTAAATCGGCAAATGCCGCGTTATAGGGCAACGATAAGCCCGAGAAGAGGAAGGAGCGTAGGATAAGCCCTTGAGCTTATCGGAGATGCTACTTCTATAATAGTACTTATAATATTACTAATTATAAAGTTAGAAGGCAATTAATTAATATAGTTGCTAGCTTTAATATTAAAAAGCAATTAAAGCAGAAGTTAAGAAGCAAACTGCCCTTATCCTACCGAAGGCCGCAACTACTAAGGAAAGGCAAAGGAAAAGGCTATTTAGTTAAAACTTTAGCAAATACCTCTAATAATAATAGTAGGTTATTTAAACCTAAATCCACTTCTAATAATTTAGATAATAATTATAATAAAGATGCTTACGTTTTAAAAGCCGATCTTTGTAAGATCCTTGAATCCGACTAATATAGTGATACTAGTTGTATAGTATATATGATTAATAAATCCTACCTATTTAAAGGCCTGCTTATTAAAATAAAAAGGCGCTCTATTAAAGTTAGTAGTAGAAGGTTATATATAGACTTAATAGGTATAATAGAGATAAATATCGCTAGCGTTTCTTTCCTTTTGCAAAATATTCTCTTTATACCTAGCTTAAGTATTAATCTTTTATTTAGCTATAAGATTTATATAGAGTTAAATTATATAGGAGTTTTTAATAATTAATTTATATAATTTATAAATGATAATTATAAAGTGATCTTTAAGGCTAAAATCAAAGATGGACTTTATATTATCTTAAAGGTGATATTATAGAAATTAACTCTTAGGCTAGACTTATAAGTGGATTCCTTTAAGGAAAGTGCACTCTCCACCCTAATACAATTGAGTGAGAATAAGGAGAATAGATAGACTTTTAAGCTAGGATTGCAAGTAAAATTCGCGAAAATGACTCTTAAGCTAGGACTATAGGTAGAGTATAAGGTATCCTCGAAGATGACTCTTAAGCTAGGATCATAAGTGAATTTAGTAGAAATGACTTTTAAGCTAGGACTGCAAGTGGATTCTGCAAATTCGCTAATAATAACTCTTAGGCTAGGACTGCGAGTGAAATTCGCAAATTCGTTAGAGATGACTCTTGAGCTAGGACCGCGAGTAGATCTTGCGGTTTTACTAAAAACGACTCTTAAGCTAGGCTCGCAATTAGAAAATGGCAAAACCTCAAACTACTATTACTAGTCCTTTCTAGCTGCTAATAATAAAGTATCGACTGATAATAGGCTATTAAAGCTATTAGAAGCCGAAAGCCTATTAAGGTATTAGCTAATATATAGAAGATTCGCATATCTAAGGCTAAAGAAATTAAAGGGCTTATATAAGGTCTTAACTTTAAAATAGAAGATCTAAGTATTAAAGGATCGCCTAGTATACTGAATTTGTAAGCTAATAAAATTTTAAAATCAAACGCAAACTAAGCTTAGTTTATAGAAAGATTCGATACTAGCACTAATATCTATTAATACTGCTAGACTATTTATAACCTTAATTAAAGGAAATAATTAGTTTTCTTAAATAGTAGATAACTCTATTTAGTAGATATAGACTATTTGCGCTAGGACTAAATCTAAGCTTATAAAAAAGCTGGAAACTTGGAAAGTGATAAAGGAACGCTAGACCTAGTTAAAGCTAATAGCTATTAGGTCTAATAACATATTAAAGATTAGGGCAAAGCTTAACAAATAGGTAAAATAAGGAGTTTGTTATAAACTAATTATAATATACAAAGGTTCCTATTAGAATAGTATCGCTAAGCAAAGCATCTAATAAGCAGAGACTGATTATCGCGCTCTATTATAAGATGCTAACCTACTATTAGAATTCTAAGACCTTGCGGTTAAGGTAGACGTATACTTATAAAATAGAATAGGTAGTAGATTAATAGTTAATAGCACCCGAATATCGCTATATAAGGCATATTTCAGATAGAAACTAAGCTTAGACTATATCTGCGTTTTTAAAAGCATCTACTACTCCTATATTAGTCTGAAGTCCTAGCCTATAGGTATAAAGAGTAAGAAGCTAATAGACTAAGGTAGAGAGTATATATTTGTTAAGTATATTAAATAGATAATAAAGCAATAGATAGTATATGCACTAGACCTAGGGTAAGTAATTATATCTTTAGTAGTTGAGTTTGATAAATCTCGAAATAGGAAAGAGCTATCCTTAAAGCTCTATATACCTAAAGATTCGCAAGGTATACCACTCGATAGTAATACTATTAAGCCGAACTAATAACCCTTCTCTCTAAGCTTAGGTATATTAAATATACCTATTGATTAACGACCTGCTGGTCGCCTAAAGGCCAAATAGACTATTCCTATTGTCTGCGAACTACTTAAAGTATAGAATAACTTTAATATTGTCATCCCTTTAATTAAAGCACCTATAGTAAAGGATATTCCTAAAATAGGTATAAGTAATAATAAGCCTTTACTACTAGAAAGCGGTTCCTTAGATAATAAGCCTATAGAACCTATAGCTGAACCTACGCCTTTAAAGAGGAATAGAGACTTAGAACTAGAAGATACCTTAGATAAATGCGAGTTTAAGCGTATCTAAGCTATAATAGCGCATAGGATCTACGAGCTTAAACTCTAATAGAGCTTCGATAAAGATAATGCGTTCTTAGCCGCTAGGGGAATAATGAAAATCTTTCTTTTAAAGACGTACGATAAAGCTATTAATAACTTAAAGAATAGAGCAGTATAGAATAAGGCAATCTAAGAGGAGATAAGCTCTCTTATTGCGAATAGTATATAAATAGAGGAACTGACGCTAAAGGATATGAACCTAGTATTAATAAAGTAGGTCTTTATAATTAAGATATATGCAGATAGGACCTTAGAATGTTATAAGGTAAGGCTTATAGCTAAAGGCTTCTCCTAATAGTATAGAGAAGACTACTTCGACACATTTGCGCCGATAGTTCGTATAGATACCCTTTGCATATTTATAGTAATAGTAGCCGCTAAGGACTTTAAATGCAAATAGTATAATATTAAAAATGCATTTATTAAAGCGATTATAAAGGAATGGATTTTTCTCTTTTAACCTAATAGTATTCCTATACGCGCTGGCCACTCCCTTTATATATTCTACAGTATTTATAAGCTTAAATAATCAGCCTGTGATTAGAACCTCTTATATAGCTTTACTCTAATAGAAATAGGATTTATTCAAAGCCTAACTGACCCTTATCTATTTACCTATGCTAAGCGTAGAATCAAGTTGCTACTATATATCGATAATATTACTATAATTATAAAAACAACTACTTAATTGGATTAGTTCTTTATAATAATTCGGAAACATTTTAATACTAAGGATCTAAAGGGAATTCATAAGATCCTTAGTATCTGCGTTATAAGGAACCGCTCTACTTAAGAACTCTAGTTGGATTAAGAGCAGTATACTAAGAAGATCCTAGACCAAATAGGACTCTTTACTTATACTTCTAACTTTAAGCCAAAGCGTACTCCAATCGAAGGAAAGTATAATAAGTTAGAGCCTACTAATGAAAATAAGTAGAGAGGAGATTTAAAGAAGTACTAATAGGATATTAGAGCGATTATATATACTATAGTATATATAAGACTAGATATTACCTTTATTACTAAGCAACTTAGTTAGAACCTAAAGGATCTAACGATTTAATATAAGAATGCAGTCAAGCGACTTAAAAGGTACCTTCGATTGATAATTATATAGAAGGTAAGATACAGACTAACGAAATATATAAGTGCAAAGCTTAAGGTATATACTGATTCCAACTAGGCAAATATAAAAGGTTGGAAAAGTATATCTAGAAGCGTAGCAATACTATATAGCAGACTTATATTATAAGGAAGTAGGAAGTAGAAATCAATAGCTACTGCAAGTACTAAGGCTAAATATATATTAATATTATCAAATTGTAAGCAAAGATTATAGATCGCCTAAGTTCTAAAAGATATAGGTTTTGCTAAGTATATTAGATAAGATAAGAACTATATTAATCTTTAAGTAGATAATATAAGGGCGATTGCACTTATAAAGAATCCATACTTATATAAGCGATTGAAATATATTGATATTACCTACTACTTTATCTATAACCTTATTGTAAAGAATAAGTTGTCGATCACTTATATTCTAACCAATCGAATGGTAGCAGATGGATTTATAAAGCTATTAGAGATAGTTGCAAAGTTCGAAGCGTTTAAAGATATGCTAGGGTTGTAGAAGATAGTAAGGGCTTAGTAGGCTTAAGGACGACTCCTGGGCCCGCCTTGCGAGTCAGGTTACGTAGTCTTATAGAGTAAAGTTTTTTTTTTAAATTGACTCCTAGGCCTAGACCGCGAGTCAAGTCATATAGTCTTATAAAGGAACGCTTTTGGAAATTTAACTCCTAGTCCTACCTTATAAGTAAGATTAGTAATTTTAATAGAGGTTGCTATTAATTAATTGTTTTTAATTTAGAAAGATACTTAAGAGTTGGATTAGCGCAAAAGGATAGTTATTATTTTCTTAACTGCAGGTCAATCAGAGTAAGGTCTAAGTAAGGGTATTAAGATAAGTGATATAGCTATTACTTTAATATATTATCATATAACCCTACTACTTAATTAATAGGATATTGATACATATATAGCTATAGGTAAGAAAGGGGTAACCTTCCTTCCCTAACTCTTATTAATATATCGACTATCGACCTTTAGAAGTTTCTATTACCTACTGCGCCGACTTACTTAAGCTCAATATAGTTAGCAGTTTGTATTTCTAGTATTATAAGTACCTTATATTTAAGGACTTCTCTATTATATGCTAATTCTACTTATAGGCCAGGCCTATAAGTCAAATTTTCTTCGTTAATTAGTTCTACCAGGGGTAGTAGCATTTTCTAAGCAGCGGAAACTACAAATTCCTATCTCTCTATTTTATTATTAAAATAGTTTATAGTATACTTAGTAAGATAGATCATCTTTTCTTTTATAATAAGTAGATTATATTATAACTATTATAGGCCAAGGGTGTTTAAAATTGTCTGATTAGGAAAGGCCAGATTGTCGTACTACGCTAGATCGTCTTTTATAGTCTGAATAGTAGAGTGTATAATAATGCTTAAGAACCTAATAAATTTTCTGCCTCTTATATTATTGCCTTAGAGTTTCTTTATACCTTCTTAGATAGTGAAATGATTTAATACCTATATAGCCTTTGCTACTAGTTGGTATATTTTAAAAATCTTGCCTAGTCTTTATAGGGTGTTATTAGTAGTGATATTAGTCATAAAGTAGGTTCAGAAGAGGGTGCTACGAGTGCTACTTATAAATTATAGCAATCTTTTTATACCCTTATTCTTTTTATCTCAGTTTCTCTAAAACAAATCCACTAATATAGAGTAACTTTAATACTTTTATAAAAACTTTTCACAATCAATTCCTTTGACCTTAAGCTCTCCTTTAAGAAAATCATCAAAGCTTAGGAACCCTTCCTTAATAGTAGAAATTCTATAGTTTAATACTTCAATAAAGGAATTTAAGAATACTTATTATTCTATTTCACCTAACGTTCTATAGGTAGTTATAACGTCTTCTAATAATCTTAGTGACTTACTATCTTATAAAAACCCTCCCTTTAATATTAGTTCATTATTAGTAGTGCTTAAGGACTTGCTACCTAAGGCAATAACTGATATATTCTTCTTAGGTATGGCCTTTTTACTTATAGTTAGTGGTGCTATAATAAATTATTTAATAAGGGGGGGGTAGTTCTAAATAAAGAGATGATTGTTTTTAAGAAAGATTAATAATATAAGAGGCTTATATTAGAAAAGATTGATAATAGAAAGATAATAGTAGTAGTACTACTTATGCTAGTACTAGGGTTTAGTAGGATTATAGAAAAGGTAAAAAAAAGTATGATTGTAGTATAGAAAGAGATTTATTTATAGAGATAGGAACTATACTAGTATACAAAGGAAAAGTAGGCATAAAGAGGCTAAAAGTAGGAATAAAAGTAGGGTATAACGCATATAAGGACCTATAATTAGTAAATGATAATTATCAAAGGTAAGGATGATATTTTAAAGGTAAGCGTTAGAAAGTTGTAAATAAAAGGAATAATTAAAGAATGAATTATATAAAGAGTAAAGTAAATAAAGAATATATATAGAATGGAATAATAGGTTAAGAATAAAGAGGTATAGGTATATAGAAAGTAGATAATCCTAAAAAAATTCAATATTTAATTCGCAATCTCTTTAAATGGTTTTCAAAGGGAGGTAGATTATAATTCTTTAAATTAAGTTAACTCAATTGTTAGTTCTATTATTACTTTAGAGTCTTCTTCTCTTGCATTAGTTCTTATTTCTTAGCGATTTCTTAGCTTTAGGGACCTCTCTTAAAGGATCTTCTATTAATACTCTTAGATTTAGTAACTGAGGTTTATTTGAACTATCTCATAGGCTTAAGCCAGCCGAATCTATCCTCACTTGCGGGCCGGGCTCGCAGGTCAGTCTTGGCGTTTCTAAGCTTAAGGGTAAAAACAGGGGATTAGTTTCCAAATTAGGGTCTAATACTATACTAGCGTCTTAGTTCGTCCCTTTTCCAAATCTTCTTATAATAATGCCTTTATCAATTAATGCATTAGGCTCTCGGATAGCATTTACTTTATTATATTATCTTTAAGACTTAAGTTTATAAAGAAGCGACTTAGTATTTGTAACGTTTATCTAAGCCTTAATAAGGGCGTTAAATAGCTTCTGATTATATTCTATAAGGTGGATTTTTAATTCGTCTTTATTAAGAAGAAACAACTCTTATACTTCGATTATAATTAATGGATCCGTTTAAGAGTATTGATTAATAATGGCTTTAAAGAGGCTACTGCAGTTTTTAAGATGAAAAGCTGCCTTAAAAGGTATAGTAGTTTTACTTGCGTTAATTTATTAAAGTACTAGAGGTTGCTTTAAAGCAGAGACTAAAAAGATAAGATTAGAGATTCGAGTCTTATTTTCTAAGGTATTCTTATTATAAATAGCTATATAATTATTATAAAAGGCTATAAAACCACTAGTCCTATAAGAATTATCCAAAAGCATTTTAAGAAGGTGTCTCTATTTTATTATTACTATAATTAGATTACTATTATTAGTAATAGGTCGTAAGATCTCCTTTCGCTTTAATTTTACAGTTATTTAAGCTAGTTAAGATTTTGAACCAAGTGCTTAGGAAGTCTATTGACTTATCTTCTTTATAAATAGAGTGAGTTTTATATTTAACTAAAAGCCGACCTACCTATTAAGGCTTTTAAAAGCTAGCCCTTATTTAATTAGTAGGATCTAATAATTTAAGACTTGCTTTCTAATAAAATTGACTCGCGGGCCAGGACTGCGAATGAAAATCGGAATTTCTTTATTAGTAGCACTTGCATCTCTTTTTATTAAAACGATTTAATTATAAAGACTAAGGCCAATTAATTAAAGAGGTTTAAAGTAGGCTATAAGCTAATAGGTTCCTTTACTTCTTACTATTATAACTAAGAGGTAGAGTCTATAGTGCATTCGAAGGACTTATTAAGTAAGACTGAATATCATATTATAAAGAAAATAAGAAGGTATAAAGGTTGCGTTATCTATAGGGCAGAAGTAATAAAGATATATCTTTGCTTTTTATCTTATAATAGAGAGGAATATACTTATAAAAGCACTATTATTAGTAGTAAAATTATTAGTTAAAAAGCGGTATCCGAAGGGTTTAAGCATTACAATTGACCCTTCTTCCTCTATTTCCTCTTGCTATTTATTGCTTAATAATATTAATAAAAAGGAATTATTCTATTTAATTAGCTTTAATACTTTTAAAGCTTTAGGATTAGCCTTGAATTTTATAATACTTAAAGATGCCTCTATTATTAATAGGTTAGATTTGCATAACTTTAAAGAGACGAAGAATTAATTATTAAAGTAGATTAGAAAAAGATCAATATCTTCTGCTATATAAAGAAGTTCAAGGTATTTAATAGTTTTATTAATATTAAATCCTTTATAATTAAGACTATAGTAAACCGAAAGAGAGCGAATATAAAGGTTGTAAAGTCTTCTTCCTTTGATTTCTACGCTAAGAAGATACTATCAAAAGCGAGTTTTTATTGCAAAGGACACTTGAATATTATATCATTCTCTAAGTTTAAAGTTAAGAATGACCGATTAAGGTATATTACTATAATTACAAATATCCTAATCAATAGATTCCTCTTTGCGTTCTCTTTCTTATAAGATAAAATAGTCCTACTTAGCATCCGAGAGACTAGGTTTTTAACTTCTATAGTTATTAAAGAATTAAACAATATCTATAAGGGCAAACTTATCTAGGATAAGCTATTAAATCTATTTAATAACTCTCTTAATTATCTCTAAAGCAGTAGGAATAAGGTCTTCTCTTATATTATCATTTCTAAATTAGTTGCATATAGATATAAAGAAGTTAAGAACTAGCTCCTTTAAGTTATTAAAGAAGGAGTTTAAGCAAGCGCATAGTCTTTTAGTTTTAAATTGCAAATCAGCTAAGGTAGCTATTAAACGATCTATCCTTCTTAAAGGTTGAGCTAAAATTAGTCATTTAGCTAAAGGAGAGTCCTTTAAAGATTTTGAAAATTCCAAAGAGGCTGCACTAAGCGTTTAAGCAATCTATTTAGTAGCGATTTCTAAAATTATTTTAATAAAAGGCAGGTTAGGTCCAGTTTTAAAATTCTCATTTCTAACTCCTAGTCTAAGACCGCAAGTTAAATTATATAGTTTAACGCTTATTATATCTTTAGGCTAAGAGGCGAATTTTAAGGTAGGCTTAATTACAAATAACTAATTCTCTTCTTTATCTTTAAAGAAATCTTATCTAAACTCTAGTATAAAAGTCCAGTTTTCTTTTAAAATAAGTAAACTATAAGTAGAAGCGCAAAGCCTTAATATATTAATAATAGTACTATTAGGTAAAGTAATATTTGCAGCCTAATTTGATCTTTTTATAGCTTTATTAGCTGCTATAAGTACTATATTAGATAGGCCTATAAATCTGCAACTGCGAATTCGATTGCTTTAGAATTTTGCTACTCCTTTTTAAATGATAAAGAAATTGAGAATTTGAATAGCTTTAGCTATAGGAGTATTTTCCTTAAGAATTTTTAATAATACTCGCCTTCTATTATTAGAATCAATATTTATTAAGAAATGTAAACGAAATAGGAGTCCTCTCTTATTAGTAGCTAAATTATCCAGTTGTCGAATAGATTCTTTCCTTTTATCTTAGTCTATTTTAAAAGTATCGGCTAAGGTTATATATTAATTTGCGTTAGCTAAGAATTCCTTTTTAAAGATTCCCTTTAGTCTTAATTCTTCAGTTAGGAAGTTATTAAATTAGAGAATTCTAAGGGCTACTTAGGTTAAAAGGTTACTAATAGCATTTGCATAAGCTAAAAGGAGTTTTTATTACTCTATATCTCCTAAGGCTATATAGGTCGATTTAAAGCTCTTTAATAATGCAATAGCTTTACTATCTTAAGAGAAGTTTATAACTAGTGCTTATTTATCTCCTATTATAGTAGATAAAACCATTTATAAGTTCTTTAAAGGTATATTACTTATGAAAGATAGGGAGTATAAATAAGAGAGTTTAATAAGGTATAAGAATTAAAAGGGTATATAAGCTGCAATAGGTTTATTATATATATATTAAGAAAATTAGACTTTTTATTTATTATTTAAGGAAAGTAATAGGAATATTATAATTAAAGGCTAATATTAAGAATATAAAATAAGTTAAAGTAGGCAAGAATTTAAAGTGATCTTAAAAGATCTATATTTTAAATAATAAAGGAGGCGACCTTGCTAAAAATGTAAAAATAAGGATTAAAGGAAGGTAGGATAATTAATAGGCTAGGAAATCGTTTAGTATTCCTATCTGCGTTCCTTAGATATTTTAGGAATAATAACTTAAGGTTGCGATTAATTAGGTATTTTAATATTCTTTACTTATAAGACTAGCTTATAGGTTAGGTTAGAAAAATCTTAGTCTTTATCCAAGGGTTTAAAATTGCTTATATTGCCGTTGGTTCTTATAGAAGATTCAAAGGTTATATCAATTTTTAATTCGTCTTCTAAAGGGAATAAGGTCTAATCGTATTAATAAA
Organism: Diplocarpon mali; assembly: GCA_024741835.1. Lineage (NCBI taxonomy): Eukaryota > Fungi > Ascomycota > Leotiomycetes > Helotiales > Drepanopezizaceae > Diplocarpon > Diplocarpon mali. The sequence goes on from JAENRP010000015.1 coordinate 14,132, forward strand.
AGCGCTTTAGTTAATTAGCTGCGAAGGTTCCTTTGATATTAACTCTATTAAGTTCCTAAAGAGAATAGTATCCCTTTTCTTTCTACTTAGATTTAACCTTAAATAGACTAAGCTATTAATAGTTAAGTTTAATATCTATTAATATATTAATACTTCTTATAATATTATAAACTAAAATAAGATCATCTTTTCAAATAGGGTGCGATTTGAGTACTTTAAAAGTAGCTTATACTTCCTTAGCTTTTTCCTAATATCGTTTCTTTTATAGAATGATTTCCTTTATATTTATATCTTAAAGCTTAAGTTATTAGCATCTTATTACTAGCAAATCGGAACGGTTTTGAATTTGATTATAATTAAATAATCTCTAAATAGGCTATCGGGATTCAAAAGGGAGCTATGCCTCTCTACTATAAATAAGGAAAAATAGTATAATTCTAATTAGTTTATAGATTATTATTTAATAAGCAAAGAGTATTTTATAAAAGTATTTTATCTAATTCTTAAATCCTTTATAAGTAACTTTAGATAGCTTATTAAAAATGTTATAATATCCTTGCTCTACTACTTTATTAGCTTTTGAGTTATACGCTAAGATTTGAACCTATTTAATATTATATTTTTATAAAAAAGCTTTAATTACTCCTTTATTTTTAAGGCCTCTATTAATAGTTAGTCTACTAAAAAGTCCATAGTAATAGACTATATCTTCTTAAAGGAACTTTGCAATAGATTTAGAGTTAGAAGATCTTAAAGGTTGTCCTTTAAGCTATTTTAATAGGTCTTCCTTAATTAGAATAAAATATATAATCCTATTTTTAGTTATTAGTACTTATATAATATTAAAACTGACTTTATAGAAAAGGCCTAATAGCTAAGTTAGGAATAAGGGATTCTCTTTATAATTAGGTTTTCGTTTCTAATAAGGGACGCAACTTTTTATAAAGGCTTTACAGTCCTTAAAAGAACCCTTTTAAAAGAATTTCCTTAAGAGTTAGTAGTAGGTAGACTTAGCTCCTTAGTAGCTAGTTTCCTTATAAATATCTTAGATAGCCTTAGCCTTTAATTTTTTATTATCTAAGCAGAGTTATATAAGAAATAAGTTATTACTTCTTTTAAATAATCGTCTTTTTTATATTAGATAAATTAGAGCTTTAGTTTTAAATTTCTAAAAATCCTTAAGAGCAACTGTCTTTAATTATTTAAGTATAATTAAAAATTTTGCAATTTCTTTAAAGTCATTTAAGTAGTTAGGTAATAAAATTCTCTTATTTAACTCATAGGCTAGGCTTGCGAGTTAAGTCCCTTTAAGGCAATATATTAATAGATAACTAACTTTATTCTTTACTCACTTATTAATATCTATTTTATCTTCTTTAATCAAATCAAAGGGGTAGGGACGAGTTCTTCTTAAAAGGCTATTAGCAGTAGTATTTTTTATCCTTAGAATGTATTTGACTTCAAAGTCTATTAGTCTTATCTAAGCAATCCATTTTATTAGTAAGGCTCTTAATAGGTCGCTTATAGCTCTATTCAGTTGTTCTACTAGCACTTTAACATTAATTTTAAAGATGAAGTAAGTGCTATAGAGGTTGCTTCTTATCTTTTTCATTACTTTTAAAGCTCTTTTGCATTCCTATTTAATAGTATTATACTTTATCTCTACTAGATTCTAAAGACTACTTTTAAAGCAAGTTAAATGTCTTTTCTATTAGCTATTAGCTTATTAAAGGACGGTACCTTATCCGATTAAGCTTATATCAACTATTAGTATAATTGGCCTAGCGTCAGCTCTATAGTCTATTTTAATTAAATATAGCGCTTTAAGTAATGCTTACTTTAGTTGTTTCATAGCCTCTATTTAAGGTTCCTCTTATTAAAACTCAGCCCCTTTTTAAAATAAGGTATAAATAGGTGCTGCCTTTTTAGCGAAATCCTTAATTTAAATGCGATAGTATACTATAATGCTAATAAACGCGCAAGCTTTTACTACGTTATTATACCTCTTCTATTTATCGATTTTAAGTACTTTAGCCCTTTAAGGACTTCGGCTATTAGAATTAATAATAAAACTAACAATTTCTATTAATAGAAGATAGTATTATAACTTCAGACTAACTATTGCTCTTGCCCTTTCGAATTGTATAAGTACCTAGTCTAGGTTCTAAATGTATTCTATTATAAATCGTTATATACTAAGAAGAACTTCTTTATAGTTATAGAATGATCTTAATCCTTTTACTCCTATATTATCTATATAAGGGAGCGTAATATTAGGTATATAATCTATTAGTATCTTATAGATTACTTAGACAAATTGAGCGATCGAATTTATAGCCCTTTAAGGTAATCTTATCATTTGAAGTAGCTTAAGAGGGGTTTGAATTGCTATTATATCTCTTAATTTAATATTAAGAATAAATTAGTTATATCTAAAGAAGAAGTTGATAAAAGAGCTATAGGTTAATCCTATGAATTCATTTAAGAACTTATTTATATTTAAAGGAATATTAGCGTCCTTAACTATTACTTAGTTTATCTCTACTACTACTATTATTAGTCTGTAAGTTCCCTTCTCTTTCTTAGTAATTAGGAACTATTTATTTTTATAAGGGCTATTATAAAACTTAAGAATACCTTGCTTTAGCCTATCCTTTAATATTTCGATTACCTTTTCTTAAAGAGCTTTAAGGACCTTGAATGTTTTCTTTTACTAGGCTTTATAAGGTATTATCTTAATCTTAATATAAGGCGTAACCTCTTTTTAAATTTAGCTAAGTTCTATCTAATCAAAAGCTAAGGCGTCCTCTCGATTTGTTAAGGTTTTATAAAGTAGTTCGCGTTCTTATTTTATTAAGTTATCTCTAATTTTTAGCATATTGAAACGTTCTTTTATTAGCTAATATCTAATAGGTTTATTAGAAAATCTGCTTATAATAAATTTGTCGAATTTACTACCTAGCTTTAGAGGTTGAAGCTTCTTGTCTTATTTAAACCAATCATCTAGTCCTCTAGGCTTTAAGCTATCAGAGATTCCCTAATCCACCGGTTGTACTATGGAGACCTGAGATGGATAGGTCTTATGACAAATACTATATAATTGGCGCAGGACGGTGGGAGGATAAAAGGGCCATCTTCTATATATAGAGATAGCGCGTGTTACTATAGTATTGAATATACCTTATACTTAGGACTTATTCCTAATATCTTATCTAAAAGAGCCCGCTTATAGTGCTTCCTCCTTTTGTTTTTAAGTCTTCCCTTAGGCCTATTCTTGTATTATCTTCCTTTAGTTTTATATTAATGACCTATATAAGGACCGATTTCTTAAGATTTCTATTCTTATACGACCTTATCGATCTCTTAGTTTGCAGATAAGAGACCGGCCTTTAAAATACGTCTTTGAAATACTTATAGCATTTTAATCAACTTTAAAACCCTTATCCTCAATCGCTTAATTACTTAGAACTGTCGATTTTTATTTAGCAACTATTAATAACTTTAGATTTTCCCTTTTCAGCTCTATTTCGAAAACCCCTATTTTCTTCCTTAACTTTAAGATTTTCGGAATTTTCAGCTTCCTAATATAAAAAGTTTGGCGAGCCTTATAATAGCAATCTTAAATAGCAGTAGTTTTAAGTACTTAAGTAATACTAAGCGCAAACTCTAACTGGAAGTGCCTCTTTAAAATCTTTAGAAATCCGAATCTAATAATTCAGCCGCCTTAGCTTAATAGAACTTTAAAAACTGCCTTAGAATCGTCTCTAAAGACCCCTTTATTTTAAGGACTAATAGGAATTGGCTTAAAGGTTAAGAAGAATCTTAGATATAAACCTTATCTTAGAAATTAGTCTTTAATTAAGTAAACCTTATCTTATTGCGATTAATTGCAACGCTCTTATTAGCTATTTAGTACCCACTTAGAATCTTTTAGCAAACTTAGATTAAACTTTTAGTAGAATTCGGAATTCTACTCTTAGGCTTAGCTTATAAGTAGGAGGATAAAAAGATATCTTTAAACAACTTAAGACTGCTACCTACTTTTTTAATATTAATACTTAAAAACACTAATAATAATAACAATTTTGAACTTTTCACTAACCCTTTGTCCGAATCTTTTTAAACTTATCCTAGTTACTTTAAGATTAACTCGGATTCTAAATATTCTTTAAGCCCTTTTGAATTTTAAAGTACTCCTCCTAATAATTAATCTTATAATATTAAAGCTTCCCCTTTACCTTTAATAGATTCTATTAACTTAAACGATTAGTATAAAACGATAATAGCTATATTTAGGGCTATTACTAGTCACTTTCCCCTCTCTAGTTCCCTTAGCGCTCCTTACTTTATAGGCGCTAATATTACTAATTTCCTTAAGCAATATAAGGAAACTTATTACGATTTTAGTATTATATAAGAGGATATGATTTCTCGACTTCCTTGCTACTATAATTATATAAGTAAGGATATTATCAAGTCCTTCCTTAAATAGAAAACTCATAGTTTATAGGAACTCCTTATTAAGGCCCTTAAATCTGAATTCTGCGAATTTGATAGATAGTAGATTCGCAATACCTTGGCTTTCTTAAAGGAATTTGTTCTAGTTACTTATACTCTTAAGGAACTTAAGAACTACTATCAGACTTTTACTTATATATCAAATACCTTAATCAGCTAGAAAATACTTAGCAAAGTTGAAAGAGGCCGCCTTTTTTTACTTAGATTACCTATTGGACTTTGAAATAAGATTATTAAGCATTTTAGGATTAATAAGTAAGACCCTATAACCTTTGCCTTATTTAAGGAATTCGTAGGCTTTACTTTAAAATCAGATCTTAATAAGAGAACTATTAATGCTATAGAGTAGGAAAAAGCCCCTACTCCCTTTTATACTAAAGACCTTAAGAGCCTGGTCCAAGAATACTCAAAGGCTTTAGAAGTCATAAAGGAGGTAAAGAAGAACCTAGTAGTTATACCTTTTACTCGTAGGCCTAACTTAAGAGTAAGATCTAACCTTAGAATTAAGGAACTTAAGACCCAATTTGCAGAACTCTAAATCTAGAGCTTAGAAACTAGGATTAATAATCTCTTATAAGAAAAATAGCATATTCCCTAATTTAGTAATAGGTAAAACTCAGCTACTATAAGCTAATATAATAGTTTCTATTACTAGACTCCTGCTTCTTATTATTTGGAACAACTAGCTAATATAAGAACTCAATAGTTGATTAAAGAAGGAGAAATTAATCCTAATTAGCACTCTGCTAATATTAATGTTATAGGATATTAAAGGAATAGCAATAGAAGACGACTAACCTATAACTTTTGCAATAATAAAGAACCTAACTGCGCTTTATATAAGTATTATAACAATTGCCCTCTTTTCTATCGTTTTATTAATACTAGGGTTATATATATTAATAAGTATAGGATGCTTTGCATTAGAGATCTTAGGCTAAAAGCTATCCCTATTAAAAAGTATTAGAATCGCTTATAGTTATAGACTATTCGAATAATAATATATAGTATGAAATAGGATAAGAATTTAATCGAACGATAGCGTATTATAGATATAAATGCTAAAATTCCAACTTATATATATACTAGTTTAACTAACAACCTACTTAAGGGAGTTCTCAAAGACCTAGCTTCTAATTAAATAGCTATAGAAGTTAAAGGCATCTCTATCTTAGGATAGGTTAATAATAATATATCTGCTAATATTAATACTACTTCTATGTCTAGAAACCCTTAGAATACTTAGCGTCCTTTTAGATCTACTACTCCTTTAATACTAATAAAACCAGCTAAAGTCTAGAAATCAATGCGTATAACTTAGGAATCTTAATATAGAGTCCAAACGCTAAAAGATACCTAATAATCTAGAATTGCAATAGATAAGGATAAAGCTAATATAGTAGATAAATTGATTAAAGATATAATAGATAAAGATAGCTTTAAGCTTAAAGATTAAGAAGTTGAAGTTATTGCGTAGACCTTTGACCTTAAGCGAAAGAGATAGATATTAAAATAGGAAAAATTCGTTAATAAATATGCTAATTCAATTGCAATAGAGAAAGCTATAGAGAATATTATAGCTTAGCAAATTAACCTTATATTTAAAGACCTATTTAGTTTAATTAGACGCTTTAATAAAGTGCTAGGAAAGCATATCCTAGTTGCCTTTAAAGATTTGAATAATAATAAGGAAATAGAAATTGTAATATAAAAGAACTTTAAGAAGTACCTAGCTTTAATTAAATGTCTTTAGATTATAGAAAACGAAGGAACCTAAAGGTATTATAATATTATAATAATAGCTTTAATATCTTAGAATATCAATTGAAATTGTTTAGCAGTTGCGATAAAAAGCCCTATTGTTATTTATTTAGTAGAAGAATCAGTTAAAGCAAAGGCTCTAATTGATTATAATTTAGAAGTTAATGCGATAATTAGAAAAGTGGTAGAAATAGCTCGATTGATAATTGTTAGCAATCGACTCCTTATTTATTCAACTGTCTTTAGATCGAAATACAATTTTAATAGATAGGTGAAAAACGTAAAGGTTAGAGTTAGAGGAATTATTAATTATACTGACTTTCTAATAATAGAGAATTCTTTAAATAATATTCTTTTAAAAATGCCTTTTATTTTAAAATCTTAGCTAATATTTAACTATTTTAAAGATAATCTTATAAAAGCTAGTCTTTAAAATATAGATCGATCTTTAAAAGGATAAATGGTTATCGTAAGAGATATAGCCGAATTTTAGAATAAGGTTTTAGGAAATGATTAGCTAGTATAAGGGCTAAGCTTAATGCTAGTAAAGGAAGGCACTTAGCAAGGAGTTATAGTAAAAGAAAGGTGAGTTTGCCGATTTTAAATAATAGCAATTTGACTTATAGTCCTAGACTAGGAGTCAAATCTGGAATTTTGAAAAATAGTATAATTAGCGTTTTATTAGAATAATAATTAAGAAAAAAGAAAAATAAGGTAGAGAAGAGGGTTTATTTTACAAATTTCGATAATTTACTAATTATTTTAAAAAACCTAAAAACCACTTATAAGCTGGACCTACGAGTGAAAAATAATAAAATTACTAATAACATTTCTATCTATGCACTTTAAATTAACAACTTAGAAAATCTTTTATTTGTTTTTAAAAAGGAAAATTCGGACCGTTTTATAAGATTTGATAAAAAAGGAAAGAAGTAGAGAAGTATAGTATTAGCTAATATTCGAACTATATATAAAAGTAAGGCTGATAAAGTACGACTGGTAGATTAGGGAATCTCTAATGGCTTAAAGCCTAAAGGACTGGATGATTAGTTTAAATAAGATAAGAAGCTTTGACTTCTAAAGCTAGGTAGCAAATTCGATAAGTTTATTATAGGCAGATTTTCTAATAAACCTATCGGATATCGGCTAATAAAAGAACATTTTAATATATTAAAAATTGAAGAAGACTTAATAGAGTAAGAATGTAAATTACTTTATAAAACCTTAATAAATTAAAAGGACGCTTTAGCTTTTGACTAAATAGAACTTAGCTAGATTTAAAAAGAGGTTACGCTTTATATTAAGATTAAGATAATACCTTATAAAGCTTAATAAGAGAAAATATTTAAGGTTCCTAAAGCTCTTTAAGAAAAGGTAATCGAAATATTAAAGGATAGGCTAAAGTAAGGTATTCTTAAGTTTTATAATAGCCTTTATAAGAACAAATAGTTCTTAGTTACTAAGAAAGAGAAGGGAACTTATAGACTAATAATAGTAGTAGTAGAGATGAATTAAGTAACTATTAAGGACGCTAATATTCCTTTGAATATAGATAAGTTCTTAAATGAATTCGTAGGATTAACCTATAGCTCTCTTATTGACTTCTTCTTTAGATATGACCAATTTATTCTTAATATTAAATCGAAAGATATAATAGTAATTCAAACCCCTCTTAAGCTACTTTAAATAATAAGATTACCTTAAGGGGCTATAAATTCGATCGCTTAATTTGTTTAAGTAATCTATAAAATACTAGTGGATTATATACCTAATATTACGCTCCCTTATATAGATAATATAAGAGTAAAAGGATTAAGATCATTCTATAATTATAAAGAAGTTCTCTTTAGCATATAGCGATTTATAATAGAATACATTTAGAACCTAGACTAGGTGCTTATATAATTCGAAAGGGCAGGAGCAATAGTCGGTCCGAAGTTATAATACTATCTTTTATTAATGGAAATTATTAGTTTTATTACTAATTCTAATAGCTGAAGTCCTTAAAGGGCTAAAGTACTTAAAATCGATAAATGGAAGAGGTATAACGATATAGTAGAAGCTCGCGCGTTTATTAGTATTATAGTATACTATTACATTTAGATTAAGGATTTTGCTAAAAAGGCAGTACCTATTTACTCCTTGTTTTAGAAAGGGGCTGAGTTTTAGTAGGAGGAACCTTAAATAGAGGCTATGAAACAACTAAAGTAAGCGTTGCTTAAAGTGCTATATTTAATCAAAATAGACTATAGAGCTAACGCTAGGCTAATAATACTAATAGTTGATATAAGCTTAATTAGATAGGGTACTATCCTTTAATAAGCTAATAGCTAATAGAAAAGATATCTAGCTTACTTTAAAAGTAGTCTTTAGAATCTAATAGAGATAAAGTATAATACTATTAAATAGGAATGCAAAGGAGCTTTAAAAGTAATAAAAAAGATGAGAAGCGACCTTTATAGCACTTACTTCATCTTTGAAACTGATATTAAAGTGCTAGTAGAATAATTAAATAGAGCTATAAACGACCTACTTAAAGCCTTATTAATAAAATGGATTACTTAAATAAGACTAATAGACTTTGAAGTTAAATATATTCTAAGAATAAAAAATACTACTATAAATAGCCTTTTAAAAAGAACTTGCCCTTACCCCTTTAATTTAATTAAAGAAGATAAAATAGATATTGATAAGTAGGTAGAGAATAAAGTTGGTTATTTATTAATATATCGCCTTAAAGGGACTCGATTCCTAGTCCTAGCCTACGAGTCAAATAAGAGAATTTTATTACCTAACTACTTAAGTGACTTTGAAAAAATCGCGAAATTTTTAGTTATACTTAAATAACTAAAGATAGTTGCTCTTAAGGATTTTCAGAAATTTAAAGCTAAAGCTCTAATTTATCTAATATAAGGAAAACGATTATTTAAAAGAAGCGATAACTTATGCCTTATATAACTCTACTTAGATAATAAAAAACTAAGGGCTAAGGCTATTTAAGATATTTATAAGGAAATTGGCTACTAAGGAGCTGAGTCTACCTACTACTAACTCTTAAGGAAATTCTTTTAAAAGGGTTCTTTTAAGGATTATAAAGCTTTTATAAAAAGTTGTATCCTCTATTAGAAATGAAAACCTAGTTATAAAGAGAATCTCCTATTCCTAACCTAGCTATTAGGCCTTTTTTATAAAGTTAGTCTTAATGTTATATAAGTACTAACAATTGAAAATAGGATTATATATTTTATTTTAGTAAAGGAAGACTTATTAAGATGGCCTAAAGGACAACTTTTAAAATCTGCTAACTCTAAATCTATTGCGAAGTTCCTTTAAAAAGATATAGTCTATTGCTATAGACTTTTTAGCAGACTAACTATTAATAGGGGCTTTGAAAATAAAGGAGTAGTTAAAGCTTTTTCGTAAAAATATAGTATTAAATAGGTTTAAATCTTAGCGTATAATTTAAAAGCTAATAGAGTAGTAGAGTGAGGATATTGCGATATTTTTAATAAGCTATTTAAAGTTACTTATAAAGGATTTAAGAATTAGATAAAACACTTTTATAGAATACTCTTTACTTATCGAATGATAATTTATAAACTAACTAGAGTTATACTATTTTTCCTTATCTATAGTAAAGAGGTATAGCTTCCTTTTAAATCCTAATAGCCTATTTGGAGATTATTCGACTATAGTTAAATTTAAAACTATTCCAATTTGCTTGCAATAAAATGCTAATAACTTAAGCTTTAAGATATAGATATAAAGGAAATCATTTTATAAAAGAAATGATATTAGGAAAAAGCTAAGGAAGCATAGGCTGCTTTTAAAGTACTTAAAACGCACCCTATTTAAAAAGATGATCTTATTTTAATCTATAATATTATAAGAAGTATTAATATATTAGCAAATACTAAACTTAACTATTAATAGCTTAGTTTATTTAAGGTTAAGTTTAAATAGAAAGAAAAGGGATACTATTCTCTTTAAGAACTTAATAGAATCGATATTAAAGGAACCTTTGCAGCTAACCGATTGAAGCGCTTTTATTAATGCGATTAGACCTTATTCCCTTTAGAAGATAAATCAGAAATTGATACAACCTCCGAATCTTTTATAGGAACCGATAGTAATATAAGCAATTTTAAACCCTTAGATAAAGACTAAGATTTTTCCAACTTAACTTATAAGCCGGTCTTATAAGTAAAGAATATTAAAATACCTAACTAATCGCAACCTTAAGTTATTATTCTTAAAATATCCAAAGAACGCAGATAGGAATACTAAACGATTTCCTAGCCTATCAATTGTCCTACCTTCCTTTAATCCTTATTTTTACATTTTCGGCAAGGTCGCCTCCTTTATTATTTAAGATATAGATCTTTTAGGATCACTTTAAATTCTTGCCTACTTTAACTTATTTTGCATTCTTAATATTAGCCTTTAATTATAGCATTCCTATTACTTTCCTTAAATAATAAATAAAAAGTCCAATTTCCTTAATATATATATAGTAAACCTATTGCAGCTTATATGCCCTTTTAATTCTTATATCCTATTAAACTTTCTTATTTATACTCCCTATCTTTTATAAGTAATATGCTTTTAAAGAACTTATAAATGGTTTTATCTATTGCAATAAAGGATAAATAAGTATTAGTTATAAACTTCTCTTAAGATAGTAGAGCTATTATATTATTAGAGAACTTCAAATCGACCTACGTAGCCTTAGGAGATATAGAGCAATAAAAACTCCTTTTAACTTATGCAAATACTATTAATAACCTTTTAACTTAAGTGGCCCTTGGAATTCTTTAATTTAACAACTTCCTAACTAAAGAATTAAGACTAAAGGGAATCTTTAAAGAGGAATTCTTAGCTGACGCAGATTAATATATAACCTTAGCCGATACTTTCAAAATAGATTAAGATAAAAGAGAAGAATCTATTTGACGATTGGATAATTTAGCCACTAATAAGAGAGGACTCCTATTTCATTCGCGCTTTTTAATAAATATTAATTCTAATAATAGAAGATAAGTATTATTAAAAATTCTTAAAGAAAACACTCCTATTGCTAAAGCTATTTAGATTTTCAATTTCTTTATTATTTAAGAAGGAATAGCAAAATTCTAAGGCAATCGAATTTATAGTTGCAGATTTATAGGCTTATCTAATATAGTACTTATAATAGCTAATAGGGCTATAAAAAGATTAAATTATATTAAGCTTAAGTAAGTCGGCGCAGTAGGTAATGGAAACTTCTAAAGGTCGATGGTCGATATATTAATAAGAGTTAGGGAAGGAAGGTTACCCCTTTCTTACCTATAGCTATATACGTATTAATATCCTACTAATTAAGTAGTAGGGTTATATAATAATATATTAGAGTGATAGCTATATTACCTATCTTAATACCCTTACTTAGACCTTACTCCGATTGACCTGCAGTTAGGAAAATAATAACTATCCTTTTGCGCTAATCTAACTCTTAAGTATCTCTTTAAATTAAAAACAATCAATTAATAGTAACTTCTATTAAAATCACTAATCCTACTTATAAGGTAGGACTAGGAGTCAAATTTCCAAAAGCGTTCCTTTATAAGACTATATGACTTAACTCGCGGTCTAGGCTTAAGAGTCGATTTAAAAAAAAACTTTACTTTATAAGACTATATGACTTAACTCGCGGGGTAGGCCTAGGAGTTATCCTTAAGCCTACTAAGCCCTTACTATCTTTTGTAACCTTAGTATATCTTTAAACGCTTTGAACTTTGCAACTGTCTCTAATAGCTTTATAAATCCATCTGCTACTATTCGATCGGTTAGGATATAGGTAATTAATAACTTATTCTTTATAATAAGGTTATAAATAAAGTAATAGGTAATATTAATATATTTCGATCGCTTATGCAAGTATGGATTCTTTGCAAGTGCAATCGCCCTTATATTATCTATTTAAAGATTAATATAGTTCCTATCTTATTTAATATACTTAGTAAAACCTATATCTTTTAAAACTTAGGCGATTTATAATCCTTACTTGCAATTTGATAATATTAATATATATTTAGCCTTAATGCTTGCAGTAGCTACTGATTTCTACTTCCTATTTCCTTATAATATAGGTCTGCTATATAGTATTACTACGCTTTTAGATATACTTTTCCGACCTTTTATATTTGCCTAGTTGGAATCGGTATATACTTTAAGCTTTGCGCTTATATATTTCATTAGTCTGTATCTTACCTTTTATATAATTATCGATCGAAGGTACCTTTTAAGTCGCTTGACTACATTCTTATATTAAATCGTTGGATCCTTTAAGTTCTGACTAAGTTACCTAGTAATAAAGGCGATATCTAGTCTTATATATACTATAGTATATATAATTGCTCTAATGTCCTATTAGTACTTCTTCAAATCTCCTCTCTACTTATTTTCATTAGTAGGCTCTAACTTATTATACTTTCCTTCGATTGGAGTACGCTTTGGCTTAAAGTTAGGAGCATAAGTAAAGAGTCCTATTCGGTCTAGGATCTTTTTAATATACTGCTCTTAATCCAACTAGAGTTCTTAAGTAGAGCGGTTCCTTATAATGCAAATACTAAGGATCTTATAAATTCCCTTTAGATCCTTGGTATTAAAACGTTTCCGAATTGTTATAAAGAACCAATCTAATTAAGTGGTTGTTTTTATAGCTATAGTAATATCGTCGATATATAGTAGCAACTTAATTCTACGCTTAATATAGGTAAATAGATAAGGGTTAGCTAGGCTTTAAATAAATCCTATTTCTACTAGAGTAGAGCTATATAAGAGGTTCTAATTATAGGCTGATTATTTAAGCTTATAGATACTGCGGAGTATATAAAAGGAGTAGCTAGCGCGTATAGGAATATTATTAGGTCGGGAGAGAAAAATCCGTTCCTTTATAGTCGCTTTAGTAAATGCATTTTTAATATTGTACTATTTGCATTCAAGGTCCTTAGCAGCTACTATTGCTATAAATATGCAAAGGGTATTTATATAAACTATTAGTGCAAATGTATTAAAGTAGTCTTTTCCATACTATTAAGAGAAGCCCCTAGCTATAAGCCTTGCCTTATAACATTCTAAGGTCTTATCTATATATATCTTAATTATAAAGACCCACTTTGTTAATACTAGGTTTACGTCCTTTAGCGTCGGTTCCTCTATCTATATACCATTTGCAATAAGAGAGCTTATCTCCTTTTAAATTGCCTTATTCTATACTGCTCTATTCTCTAGGTCGTTGATAGCTTTATTATATGTCTTTAAAAGAGAGATTTTCATTATCCCCTTAGCGGCTAAGAACGCATTATCTTCGTCGAAGCTCTATTAGAGTTCGAGCTTATAGATCTTATACGCTATTATAGCTTAGATACGCTTAGACTCGCGTTTATTTAAGGTATCTTCTGGTTCTAGGTCTCTATTCCTCTTTAAAGGCGTAGGTTCAACTATAGGTTCTATAGGCTTATTATCTAAGGAACCGCTTTCTAATAGTAGAGGCTTATTATTACTTATACCTATTTTGGGAATATCCTTTACTATAAGTGCTTTAACTAAAGGGATGATAATATTAAAGTTGTTTTATACTTTAAGTAGTTCGCGGATGATAGGAATAGTCTGTTCGGCCTTTAGGCGACCAGCAGGTTGTTAATTAGCAGGTGCGCTTAATATACCTAAGCTTAAAGAGAGGGGTTATTAGTTCGGCTTAATAGTATTATCGTCGAGTGGTATACCTTGCGAATCTCTAAGTATATAGAGCTTTAAGGATAGCTCTCCCTTATTTCGAGATTTATCGAACTCAATTACTAAGGATATGATTACTTGCCCTAGGTCTAGCGTATATACTATCTATTGCTTTATTATCTATTTAATATACTTAATAAATATATACTCTCTACCTTAATCTATTAGCTTCTTACTCTTTATACCCGCAGGCTAGGACTTTAGGCTAATATAAGAGTAGTAGACGCTTTTAAAGACGCAGATATAGTCCAAGCTTAGTTTCTATTTGAAATATGCCTTATATAGCGATATTTAAGTGCTATTGACTATTGGTCTATTACCTATTCTATTTCGCAAGTATGCGTCTGCCTTAACCGCAAGGTCTTAGAATTCTAGTAATAGGTCAGCATCTTATAGTAGAGTGCGATAATTAGTCTTTGCTTGCTAGATACTTTACTTAGCGATGCTATTCTAATAGGAACCTTTGTATATTATAGTTGGTTTATAGCGAACTCCTTATTTTACCTATTTATTAAGCTTTGCTTTAATCTTTAATACATTATTAGACCTAATAGCTATTAGCTTTAATTAGGTCTAGCGTTCCTTTATTACTTTTTAAGTTTCTAGCTTTTTTATAAGCTTAGATTTAGTCCTAGCGTAAATGGTCTATATCTGCTAAGTGGAGTTATCTACTATTTGAGAAAACCAATTATTTCCTTTAATTAAGGTTATAAATAGTCTAGTAGTATTAATAGATATTAGTACTAGTATCGAATCTTTCTATAGACTAAGCTTAATTCGCGTCTGATTTTAAAGTTTTATTAGCTTGCAAATTCGGCATACTAGGCGATCCTTTAGTACTTAGATCTTCTATTTTAAGGTTAAGACCTTATGCAAGCCCCTTAATTTCTCTAGCCTTAAATATGCGAATCTTTTATATATTAGCTAATACCTTAATAGGCTTTCGGCTTCTAATAGCTTTAGTAGCCTATCGTTAGTTAATACTTTATTATTAGCAGCTAGAAAGGACTAGTGATAGCAGTTTAAGGTTTTGCTATTTTCTAATTGCGAGCTTAGCTTAGGAGTCGTTTTTAATAAAACTGCAAGATCCACTTGCGATCTTAGCTTAAGAGTCGTCTCTAACGAATTCGCGAATTTCACTCGCGGTCTTAGCTTAAGAGTTATTATTAGCGAATTTGTAAAATCCACTTACAGTCCTGGCTTAAAAGTTATTTTTATTAAATTCACTTATGATCCTAGCTTAAGAGTTATCTTTAAAGACACTTTATACTCTACTTATAGTCTTAGCTTAAGAGTCATTTTTATAAATTTTACTTATAATCCTAGCTTAGGAGTCTATCTATTCTCCTTATCCTCGCTTAATTATATTAAGGTAGAGAGTGCACTTTCCTTAAAGGAATCCACTTATAGGTTTAGCTTAAGAGTTAATTTTTATAATATTACCTTTAAGATAATATAAAGTCTATCTTTGATTTTAACTTTAAAGATCACTTTATAGTTATTATTTATAAACTATATAAATTGATTATTAAAAACTCCTATATAATTCAACTCTATATAGATCTTGCGGCTAAATAAAAGATTAATGCCTAAGCTAAGTATAAGGAGAACATTTTGCAAAAGGAAAGAAACGCTAGTAATATTCATCTCTACTATACCTATCGAGTCTGTATACAACCTTCTACTGCCAACCTTAGTAAAGCGCCTTTTTATTTTAGTAAATAGGCTTTTAAATAGGTAGGGTTTATTAATTATATATGCTATATAACTAGTATTACTATACCAGTCGGATTCAAGGATCTTATAAAGATCGGCTTTTAAAATATAAGCATCTTTATTATAATTATCGTTTAAATTATTAGAAGTGGATTTAGATTTAAATAACCTACTATTATTATTAGAGGTATTTGCTAAAGTTTTAGCTAAATAGCCTTTTCCTTTGCCTTTCCTTAGTAGTTGCAGCCTTCGGTAGGATAAAGGCAATTTGCTTCTTAACTTTTACTTTAATTGCTTCTTAATATTAAAGCTAGCGACTATATCGATCAATTGCCTTCTAACTTTACAATTAGTAATATTGTAAGCACTATTATAGAAGTAGCATCCCCAATAAGCTTAAGGGCTTGTCCTGCGCTCCTTCCTCTTCTTAGGCTTATCGTTGCCTTATAACGCGGCATTTGCCGATTTAAAGCATTCTTTAAAGTCTTACTTAATAGTTCGAAGGAGGTCGATCTTCTTATAGATCTTAAGGTTAGGTTAGATAAGAAGAGATTGTTTTATAATAGTAAACTTAAAAGGGAGGCTATTAAGTAGGAAATTAAAAAGCTAAGTTTCCTTAAAAGTTATAGCTATCTTAAGATCTGCGGCTCTTACTCTCCTCTTTACTTTATATAGTATAAATTAAGTAAAGTCTATATTTATATCTATATCCTTGCTATCTTTATCTTTTTTATATTAAAATAAAGTGATTTACTATAGCAGATGCTAGGTATTAAAGGCAATTGTTTAAGAGTATTTTACTTTTAAAGTATCCTATCTTATCTTCGCGTTATTATAAACTCGAATAAAATCTCTATCTTTATCGCTTAAACCTCTATTAATCTTAAGCTTGCATTTAGCTAAGGCTAGCCTATACTCCTTCTCCTTTTCTATATTCAAAATCTGCCTTTAGGAATCTCGGTTATTATCTACTAAGGCTTCTAGGCTAAGCTTATTCAATATATCTAGCAAATCTTTAGCAGTTATATTAGCTATTAAAGTAGAAGTGGACAAATCAGTAGAGGGAGTATAAGGGGCTATTCTCGCATATTTAATAAGTGTCTTTTAAATCGCTATTTCAATGCCTTTGCTCTTAAAGTAAAGCTTTAAATCGTCGAACCATCGTTGCCAATTCTTTCGAGAGAGTTGGAGGTCTTTAGGCCTAATGTTTCAATCGGAATCGGAAGCTATTGCCATTTCGAATAGGATTGCGTTTAAAATCAAATAAATTAAATAGTTAAGGGCACTCCTCCTATCGAAAAGTTAAAATGATTAAATAGCGGATATTATAGAAGTATTAAATAGGGAGGAAGTCCTCTTATCGAAAAGGGTTTTTTAAGCTATAACGTAAGGAATTATACCTCTTATAAAATATAGTAAAGCAAGGAATCATACCTCTTATAGTACTAAAGGGGTTATAGAGTAAGGAATCATACCTTTTACAATATAAGTTAGCTGAATAAGGAATTACACCTCTTATTCGCCGATTGCTCGCCTCTTACTATAAGTCTCGTTCAACTTCCTACTAATAGTTATAGCGCAAGTGCTTTCTAAGGGAAGTCAATAATCTATTATCGGTCTATCTAAGGCTTATAACTTATTAAGCTTAAGTGAGTCGGCGCAGTAGGTAATAGAAACTTCTAAAGGTCGATAGTCGATATATTAGTAAGAGTTAAAGAAGGAAGGTTACCCCTTTCTTACCTATAGCTATATATATATCAATATCCTACTAATTAAGCAGTAGGGTCATATAATAATACATCGGAGTGATGGCTGTATCACCTATCTTAACAAATTAGGCTATAGATATTACTTTACCTAATAGTACTATTATTAATATACTAAGGCTTTGCGCTTTTGCTTATAGTTTGCTTATTTTAAAAGAGAACTAAACTCTTATAATAGGGTTTAAATAAGATTTCTTTAATAATAAAGAAGGGAATTGGTTATTTATAGTTAAGCCTACTTTAAAATTCGCTTTTTAATCTAAAGATATAATAAGTGCTAAACTATATAATTTGACTCGCAGTCCTAAACTAAGAGTTAAAAATAAGAATTTTAAAACTAGACCTAACTTGCCTTTTGCTAAAATGATTTTAGAAACCGCTGCTAAATAAACTGCCTAAACGCTTAGCGTAGCCTCTTTAGAATTTTCAGAATCTTTAAAGGACTCTCCTTTAGCTAAATGACCTATTTTAGCTCGACCTTTAAGAAGGATAGATCATTCGATAGCTACCTTAGCTAATTTGCAATTTAAAACCAAAGGATTATACGCTTGCTTAGACTCCTTTCTTAATAACTTAAAGGAGCTAATTCTTAACTTCTTTATATCTATATACAACCGTTTTAGAAACGATAATATAAGAGAAGACCTTATTCCTATTACTTTAAAGATAACTAAGAGAGCTATTAGATAGATTTAATAGCTTATTTTAAACGAGTTCGCCTTTATAGATATTATTTAATTCTTTAATAATTATAAAAGTTAAGAACCTAGTCTCTTAGATACTAAGCAAGACTATTTTATCTTATAAAAAAGAGAATATAAAGAGGAATCTATTGATTAAGATATTTATAATTATAGTAATATGCCTTAATCGGTTATTCTTAACCTTAAGCTTAAAGAACGATATGATATTCAAGTGTCCTCTATAATAAAGACTCGCTTTCGATAGTATCTTCTTAATATAAGAATTAAAGGGAGAAGACTTTATAACCTTTATAATTGCTCTCTTTCGATTTACTATAATCTCAATTATAAAGGATTTGATATTAATAAAACTATTAAATACTTCAAACTTCTTTATATAGCAAAAGATATTGATCTTTTTCTAATCTACTCTAATAATCAGTTCTTTATCTCTTTAAGGATATGCAAATCTAACTTATTAATAATAGAGGCATCTCTAGGTGCTGCAAAATTTAAGGCTGATCCTAAAGCCTTAAAGGCATTAGAGCCGATTGAATAGAACAATTCTTTCTTTTTAATATTATTAAGTAATAAATAGTAAAAGGAAATAAAGGAAGAAGGGTCAATTGTAATGCCTAAACCCTTCGGATACCGCTTCTTAACTAATAATTTTACTACTAATAATAGTGCTTTTATAAGTATATTCCTCTCTATTATAAGATAAGAAGTAAAGATATACCTTTATCACTTCTACCCTATAGATAACGCAACCTTTATACCTTCTTATTTTCTTTATAATATAATATTCAGCCTTACTTAATAAGTCCTTTAGATATATTATAGACTCTACCTCTTAGCTATAATAGTAAAAAGTAAAAGAGCCTATTAGCTTATAGCCTACCTTAAACCTCTCTAATTGATTAGCCTTAGTCTTTATAATTAAGTCGTTTTAATAAAGAGAGATGCAAGTGCTACTAATAAAGAAATTCCGATTTTCATTTATAGTCTTAGCCTGCGAGTCAATTTTATTAGAAAGCAAGTCTTAGATTATTAGATCCTATCAATCGGATAAGGGCCAGCTTCTAAAAGCCTTAATAGGTAGGTCGGCTCTTAATCGAATGTAAAACTCACTCTATTTGCAAAGAAGACAAATCGATAGACTTCCTAAGCACTCGGCTCAAAATCTCAACTAGCTCGCATAATTATAAAAATGAAGTAAAAAGAAATCTTACGGCCTATTATTAATAATAGTAACCCTATTATAATAATAATAAAACAAGGGCACCTTTTTAAAATGCACTTAGACAAACTTTATAGAATTGGAGGCTTTATAGCCTTTTGCAATAATTATATAGCTATTTGCGATAAGAATACCTTAGAAAATAAGACTCAAATCTTTGATCTTATCTTTTTAATCTTTACTTTAAAGCAACTTCTAATGCTTTAATAGATTAATATAAGTAGAACTATTGCACCTTTTAAGGCAGCTTTTCATCTTAAGAACTATAGTAGTCTCTTTAAAGCCATTGTTAGTCGGCGCTCTTAGATGGATCCTTCTATTATGACCGAAGTACAGGAGTTGTTCCTTTTTAATAAAGATAAATTAAAAATCCACCTTATAAAATATAATTAAAAACTCTTTAACGCCTTTGTTAAGGCTTAGACGAATATTATAAATACTAAGTTGCTTCTTTATAGACTTAAGTCTTAGGGATAGTATGATAAAGTAAATGCTATCTAAGAGCCTAATGCATTAATTAATAAAGGTATTATTATAAGAAAATTCAAAAAAGAGACAAACTAAGACGCTAGTATAGTGTTAGACCCTAATTTGGGAACTAATCTCCTGTTTTTACCCTTAAGCTTAGAAACGCCAAGACTAACTCGCAAGCCTGGCCTATAAGTAAGGTTAGACTCGGCTAGCTTAAGCCTATAAGATAGTTCGGATAAACCTTAGTTACCAAATCTAAGGGTACTAATAGAAGATCCTTTAAGAGAGGTCCCTAAAGCTAAGAAATCGCTAAGAAATAAGAACTAATGTAAGAGAAGAAGACTCTAAAGTGATAATAGAACTAATAATTGAATTGACTTGATTTAGAGAATTATAAGCTATCCTCCTTTTAAAAACCATTTAAAGAGATTGCGAATTAGATATTGAATTTTTTTTAGGATTATCTACTTTTTATATACCTATACCTCTTTATTCTCAACCTATTGTTCTATTCTATATATATTCTTTATTTACTTTGCTCTTTATATAATTTATTCTTTGATTATTCCTTTTATATATAACTTTCTAATACTTACCTTTGAAATGTCGTCCTTACCTTTGATAATAGTCATTTACTAATTATAGGTCCTTATATGCGTTATACCCTACTTTTATTCCTACTTCCAGCCTTTTTATACCCACTTTTTCTTTATATACTAGTACGATTCCATTTTTATAAATAAACCTCTCTTTGCACTACGATTATACTTTTTTTTACCTTTTCTATAACCCTATTAAACCCCAGTACTAGCAATACCACTACTACTATCTTCTATTATCAATTCTTTTCTAATACAAGCTTACCGTCTTATTAATCTGCCTTAAATAAGCTTCTACGAGTTCTATCATCCCATCTCCGACAAATAATTTATTATAGTACTATTGAGCTTAAGTAAAAAGGCCATACTTAAGAAAAATATATCAGTTGTTGCCTTAGGCAGCCAGTCAATAAATACCACTAGCAATAAACTAATACTAGAGGGTAGCTTTTCATAGGATGGAAAAGCTCTAAGATTATTAGAAGATATTATAACTACTTATAAAACGTTAGGTGAAACGGAATAATAAGTATTCCTAAATTCGTCTATTAAAGTACTAAACTATAGAATTTCTACTATTAAAGAAGGATTTTTAAAGTTCGACGATTTTCTTAAGAAAGAGCTTAAGACTAAGGGAATCGATCGGGAGAAGTTTCTATAAGAATATCAAGGGTATGCTAATTCGATTGATTTATTTTAGAAGAATCGAGATAAGAAAAATGAGTATATAAAAAGACTAATGCAGTTTACAAACGGAATATGTGAAACGCTCTTTTAAAGCCACTTTATAAATAATATCATAGCTAATAATGCTTTACAAGGACTTAGTAAGATTTTTAAGATATACTAACCTGCGGCAAAAGCGATATAGGTATTAAATCATTTCACTATATAGGAAGGAATGAAAAAGCTGCAAGGAAATAACGTCAGAAGTAGGAAATTTATAGGATTCTCGAGCACTATTGTACACTCTACTATTTAGATTATAAAAGACGATCCCTTATAGTATAATAATTTTGCACTCTCTGATCAGACCATTTTAAATACCCTCGGCCTATAATAGTTATAATGTAGTCTACTTGTAGTAAGGGAGAAGATGGTCTATCTGGCCGAGTATACTATAAATTACTTCAATAATAAGACGGAAAGATAGGAGTTTATTATACCTGCTGCTTAAAAAATGCTGCTACCCCTGGCAGATTCAACTGACGAGCCAAATTTAACTCGTAGGCCTAGCCTACAAGTGGAAGCGCTATATAATAAAGATGCCCTTAAGCATGAGTTGCCTATAATACCTTGTGTATAAACAATAGACTACCTTGACCGCTAATCAGCTGAGTCAGACGACTTTGATTCCCCGTCTCTCGAAATCCCCTAAACACTTATAGTAATAAAATTGACTCGCGAGCCCGGTCTACAGATCGACATACGTAATATCATTGACTCAGATAGTGATTTGATAGATGAAGAGAATAACCCTATTACTAATATATTAGAAATTTTTAATAAAACTAAGAAGGATATATCTGATATCGTATAGACTTTGCCCGAAGACCTGCAAAGGTTTATTTTAAAATTTTACAAGTTTATAATAAAGCGTTTGAAAAAGGAAGACTGAGAAGAAGTTTTATTAGCGCAGGAAGGGATGGCAAGAGCTGTTAAATAGATTATAAAGCTTTGAGAAGATGGATTTTCTGCCGATAATATTATATAGTTTTTCATTAAGTATAAAAAGCTAAAGGGTGATTACTATGTTCTTAAAGAAAAATCAGACGATAGTATAATAACTATCTTTATAAAGTGCTATGAAGTCCCCTTTAATATTAAGATAATACTATAGCATAGTGATAGATTCAAGATTATAGTAATACTAGAAATAAAGATACGATTAAGCAGATTTGTAGTAGGAATTTCTAAAGATACTAATGATAAAAAATTTTATACTTTTTATAAAAGATAATATGCGCAGTATTATAGGTTGGTATTAATAGGCTTTAATAATAAAGATATATTATCTAATATCTATAAATTTTATATAGCTCTAGACTTGAAATTGTTCTTATTATATCTTGGAAATTATACTATTATAGCTATTGGCAATAGAATGGCGAACTAAGTTAAAAAGGATGTATCGCTAGGCTTTTCTAAGTTTAGAGTAGTACTTGAAGCCCTTAAATTGTTTTATAATATCGCCTGGACCCTGGCCTAATATAACGCTATACTAACTAATGATAGCTTAACATCGCTCTATAGCAAAGGCTTCTTGAATATGCCTAAGTTGCTTAGCTATGCCTTTTTAGGCACTATGCGCACGTATAGTTATAGTAATTGTAAAAAGAATTCATTTTTAACATTAGTATAAGAGGAGCTAGAAATATACTAATACTATTTCTGAACCTTAGATAAGAAGCTAAGCCCCCCCTTTGCCTTCTTTTATAATATGACTTATAGCTTAATATAGTAGACCTTAAGGATGCACTATAGTCTGTATCTTAGTGCTCTATTAACTTGTTATAATTCTTTATATAAGCTGGTAGCGTATCCTAAGCCTATATAGTTTATAAGCATTGACTACTATTTGCGAATTGTTTCTACTAAGATTAATACCAACTTAAGATTTGTAAGGTTGACTTCTAGGCCTAGCTTATAGGTCAATTCTCCTAATAGCAGAACTATTGACTATTATATAATTCCTACTGCTAAATAATCGACTAGGGAATTTGCTATATAGGAAAAGTCTTATAAGTTATCTACACTTATATCCTATCGCCTTAAAAACTCTTAATGGATCTTGCTAAACCTAGTATAGAGCGCAGCTTAACGAAAAGAATTAAATACTAAGGATAGAACAATTCTAAAGGAGTATATCTTTAATAAGACTACTTTATTCTCTATATTTATAAGATAAGGCACTTTTGTTAACCTGGATTCTGATAGAGAGCCTAGGAAGGGTGGTTTTCTTACTATTAGTAACAACTATATAGAAGTTGTTAGTAATGACACGCTTAAGAATAGAGCTGATTTGGAAGATTTCCTTATTAACTCTATTAATATGAAAAAGCCTTAATTATCAAGATAGGGCGTGGTCTATAAATCTTCTGCGAGATTCCGAGCAATAATCGGAATGACGAAAGGTGGTCTGTTGTCAGAAGCCCTTATAGGCAGAAGATTATAAAACGATCTATTAGTAGTAATGACTATAAAAGATTTATTTACAAAAGACGTATCTCAGCTAATAGCATATCTAAAGAAGTACAAATAAGAACTTTTTAAAGATTTTATTAATACTTAGAAGCTAGTTCAATAACTAGAGCTACAATTGTATAGCGATAAGTCTTAGACAAAGACCAAAGATATAGAAGATAATATTAAGGCTAATAATATAATTGATAAGACGATTCTATTCGAGAAGTATAGCATTAAGAAACCCTATGCAAAGACATTTGATATGACTCCTAGGCCCGGCCTGCAATTTAATCTGGCAAAGGGCAAGGCTAAGGAAGTAGTATTTATAGAATCTCCTACCTCCCCTTCCTCTATTACCGACAATTCCCTTAAGGATAATAATAATAATAATAATAATAACGCTATTATATAAGTCTCTCTCCCTATTGGTAGAAGCTGCTAAAGCATACTAGCATCTGCCCGAACTACTAAAGCTTTAGTTATACCGAGACCTATCTTGTCGGACACTAATAGCGATGCTATAAGAAGAAGTGGTCGTTCGGCAAAGAGAGTATTATCTGGTGATAGTTCTCCCTATCCTTTAAAGAGAACTAAGGAAAACTAATACCTAGGTTGGTTCTATTTTAATTGTTTTTGCGATTCTATAGCTTATTTGTTTGTTTTGCTAGTTTCGTTTTC
>JAENRP010000015.1:38601-141732 GCA_024741835.1 Diplocarpon mali
TTTCTTTTACCTTTGATAATAATATAGCCTTAGTTTAGGCCTTTTAATATATTAGTTTTCTCGCACTTAAGGTTTGCTAGTAATTGATATACTATTACCTTGACTTATATTATTTTATATTCTTTACTAATAGTAGTAGGAGCTACTACTTTTATTATTTAGGATATATATAAAGACTTAAGATAGATAGGTCTTATAACAAATACTATATAATCGGCGTAAGACGGTAGGAGGATAAAAGGGCCATCTTCTATATATAGAGATAGCGTATATCGCTATAGTACTAAATATACCCTATACTTAGGACTTGTTCTTAACATCTTATCTAGGAGAGCCCGCTTATGGTGCTTCCTCCTTTTGTTTTTAGGTCTTCCCTTAGGCCTATTCTTGTGTTGTCTCCCCTCAGTTTTATAGTACTTTATCAGCCTTGCTTTTATATATAGTTCGAATATTAGCTAGTACTATACTTCTCTACTTCTTTCCTTTTTTATCAAATCTTATAAAGCGGTCCGAATTTTCCTTTTTAAAAACAAATAAAAGATTTTCTAAGTTATTAATTTAAAGTGTATAAATGGAAATGTTATTAGTAATTTTATTGTTTTTCACTTGCAGGTCTAGCCTATAAGTGGTTTTTAGGTTTTTCAAAATGATTAGTAAACTATTGAAATTTGTAAAACAAACCCTCTTTTCTACCTTATTTTTCTTTTTTTTAATTGTTAATCTAATAAAATGCTAATTGTACTATTTTTCAAAATTCCAGATTTAACTCCTAGTCTAGGACTGCGAGTCAAATCGCTATTATTCAAAATCGGCAAACTTACCTTTCTTTTACTATAACTCCTTGCTAAATGCCTTCTTTTACTAGTATTAAGCCTAGCCCTTATGCTAGCTAATCGTTTCTTAAAACCTTATTCTAGAATTCGGCTATATCTTTTACAATAACCATTTGTCCTTCTAAAGATCGATCTATATTTTAAAGACTAGCTTTTATAAGACTATCTTTAGAATAGTTAAATATTAGCTAAGATTTTAAAATAAAGGGCATTTTTAAAAGAATATTATTTAAAGAATTCTCTATTATTAGAAAGTTAGTATAATTAATAATTCCTCTAACTCTAACCTTTACGTTTTTCACCTATCTATTAAAATTGTATTTTAATTTAAAGATAGTTAAATAAATAAGGAGTCGATCGCTAACGATTATCAATTGAGCTATTTCTACTACTTTTCTAATTATTATATTAACTTTTGAATTACAATCGATTAGAGCCTTTACTTTAACTGATTCTTTTATAGAATAAATAATAATAGGGCTTTTTATTATAACTGCTAAACAATTTCAATTAATATTTTAAGATATTAAAGCTATTACTATAATATTATAATACCTTTAGGTTCCTTTGTCTTTTGCAATTTAGAGACATTTAATTAAAGCTAAGTGCTTTTTAAAGTTCTTTTATATTACAATTTCCATTTCCTTATTATTATTCAAATCTTTAAAGGCAACTAGGATATACTTTCTTAGCACTTTATTAAAGCGTTTAATTAAATTAAATAGGTCTTTAAATATGAGGTTAATTTGCTAAGCTATAATATTCTTTATAGCTTTCTCTATTATAGTTGAAATAGTATATTTGTTAACGAATTTCTCTTATTTTAATATCTGTCTCTTTCGCTTAAGGTCAAGGGTTCGCGTAATAACTTCGACTTCTTAATCTTTAAGCTTAAAGCTATCTTCGTCTATTATATCTTTAATCAATTTATCTACTATATTAGCTTTATCCTTATCTATTGCGGTTCTAGATTATTAAGTGTCTTTTAGCGTTTAGACTTTATATTAAGATTCCTAAGTTGTATACATTGATTTCTAGACTTTAGCTAGTTTTATTAGTATTAAAGGAGTGGTAGATCTAGAAGGACGTTAAGTATTCTAAGGGTTTTTAAATACAGAAGTAGTATTAATATTAGTAGATACATTATTATTAACCTACTTTAAAATAGAGATTCCTCTAACTTTAGTAGCAGTTTAGTTCAAAGTTTAATTAATAAGCACTCCCTTAGGTAGATTGCTAGCTGGACTTATATATATATAAGTTAGGACCTTAGAGTTGATTTTAATAATACGCTTCCGTTCAGCCAAATCCTTATCCTATTTTGTACTATATGTTATTATTCGAATAGTCTATAACTATAAACGATTCTAGTGTTTTTTAATAGGGATAGCGTCTGGCCTAGGATCTTTAATATAAAGTATCCTATACTTATTAATATATATGACCTTAGTATTAATAAAATAAAGGAAAAGAGGGCAATCGTTATAGTACTTATATAAAGCATAGTTAGGTTCTTTATTATTGCAAAAGTTGCAGGTTAGTCGTCTTCTACTGTTTCCTTAGTACCCTATAGTATTAATATTAATAGAGTGCTAGTTAGGATCAATTCCTCCTTCTTCAGCTAGCTATTGCATTCTTATATTAGCTAATTGTTTTAAATAATAAGAAGTAGGAGTCTGGTAATAAGAACTACTAGGTTGGCTTATAATAGCCGAGTTTTATCTATTACTAAACTAAGGAATATGCTATTTTTCCTATAAGAGATTATTAATCCTAGTTTTTAAACTTTAGATTCAGAGTTCTGTAAATTAGGTCTTAAGTTCCTTAATTCTAGGGTTAGATCTTACTCTTAGGTTAGGCCTGCAAGTGAAAGGTATAACTATTAGGTTCTTTTTTACCTCCTTTATAACTTCTAGCGCTTTCGAGTATTCTTAGACCAGACTCTTAAGGTCTTTAGTATAAAAGGAAGTAAGGGCTTTTTCCTATTCTATAGTATTAATAGTTCTTTTACTAAGATCTGATTTTAAAGTAAAGGCTAAGAATTCCTTAAATAAGGCAAAGGTTATAAGGTCTTGCTTATTAATCTTAAAATGCTTAATAATCTTATTTTAAAGGCTAGTGGGTAATTTAAGTAAGAAAAGGCGGCCTCTTTCAACTTTGCTAAGTATTTTCTAGCTAATTAAGGTATTTGATATATAAGTAAAAGTCTAATAGTAGTTCTTAAGTTCCTTAGGAGTATAAGTGACTAAAACAAATTCCTTTAAGAAAGCTAGGGTATTGCGAATCTGCTATCTGTCAAATTCTCGGAATTCAGACTTAAGAGCCTTAATAAGGAGTTCCTATAAACTATACGTTTTCTATTTAAGGAGGGATTTAATAATATCTTTGCTTATATAGTTATAGTAGTAAGGAAGTCGAGAAATTATATCCTTTTATATAATACTAAAATCGTAATAAGTTTCCTTATATTACTTAAGGAAATTAGTAATATTAGCGCTTATAAAGTAAGGAGCGCTAGGAGAACTAAGAAGGGGAAAGTGACTAATAATAGCTTTAAATGCAGCTATTATTATTTTATACTAACTATTTAAGTTAATAGAATCTATTAAAGGCAAAGGAGAAGCTTTAATATTACAAGATTAATTGCTAAAAGGAGTACTTCGAAATTCAAAAGGGCTTAAAGAACGTTTAAAATCTAAGTCAATCTTAAAGTGATTAGGACGAGTTTAAAAAGATTTAGACAAAGGGTTAATAAAAAGTTTAAAATTGTTATTATTATTAGTATTTTTAAGCGTTAATATTGAAAAAGTAGGTAGTAGTCTTAAGTTGTTTAAAGATGTCTTTTTATCCTCTTACTTATAGGCTAGGCCTAAGAGTAGAATTCCGGATTCTATTAAAAGTTTAATCTAAGTTTGCTAAGAGATTTTAAGTAGGTACTAAATAGCTAATAAGAGTATTGTAACTAATTATAATAAGATAAGGTTTACTTAATTAAGGACTAATTTCTAAGATAAGGTTTATATTTAAGATTCTTTTTAGCCTTTAGGCCAATTCCTATTAGTCCTTAGAATAAAGGGGTCTTTAGAGACGATTTTAAGGCAATTCTTAAAGTTCTATCTAGCTAAGGCAGCTGAATTATTAGATTCGGATTTCTAAAGATTCTAAAGAGATACTTCTAATTAGAGTTTGCGCTTAGTATTACTTAAGTACTTAAAACTACTGCTATTAGAGATTGCTATTATAGGGTTTATCAAACTTTTCATATCGAAAAGCCGAAAATTCCGAGAATCTCAAAGTTAAAGAAGAAAATAGGGGTTTTTAAAGTAGAGCTAAAAAGGGAAAATCTAAGGTTATTAATAGTTATTAAACGAAAATCGATAGTTCTAAGTAATTAAGCGATTAAGGATAAGGGTTTTAAAGTTTAATTAAAATGCTATAAGTGTTTTAAAGACGTATTTCAAAGGCCGGTCTCTTATTTGCAAACTAAGAGATCGATAAGGTTGTATAAGGATAGAAATCTTAAGAAATCGGTCCCTACGTAGGTTACTAATATAAAACTGAGGGGAGATAATATAAGAATAGGCCTAAGAGAAGACCTAAAAACAAAAGGAGGAAGCATTATAAGCAGGCTCTCTTAGATAAGATATTAGGAACAAGTCCTAAGTATAGGGTATATTTAATACTATGGCGATATATGCTATTTCTATATATAGAAGATGGCCCTTTTATCCTCCTACTGTCCTGCGCCGATCATGTGATATATATTATAAGACCTATCTATCTTAGGTCTTTATAATATACCATTTTTAGTCTGCTTATAATAATTCGATAAAATAGGAGCTAAATATGATAATCTGCGCAATTTACTTATAATTAGTAAGGAGAAACACTTAATTATCAGAAAACACAGGTACCTATAGCTTTTACTTAATATAATAAAGCAACTTCTAATAACTTTAAAGGGTACGATTAATATATACTACTTAATAGAAATGGAGATCCGAAGGCTATATAAAAGATTCGGATATCCTTTAGTAAAGCGCCTTAAATACCTCTTAAACTAGGCCGGTTATAATATTAACTCTAGTATTATAGCAAGAGTAAGGGAAATATACTAATATTATTAACTCTACGCTAACGCCCCTTATAGATTCCGATTCAAGCTATAAGATAATATCGACTTTAATTATATTATATATATCGATATTGCTTAATTTAGTAGAAGGAACGCCCTTTATATAGTTGATAAAGCGATAGGATTTAGAGCTATAAGGTTCTTATAAAAGGGAATAGGAGCATATTCGGCCGACGCAGTATTTCGAGCCCTTAAATTAGCTTAGCTAGATACGTATATTAGACCTCTTGATTTTATAATATACGACTATAGCATTAACTTCAACTTAGCAGAGTTCAAAAGCTCTTTAAGATCTATAGGAATAACCCTTAAACTGGTTCCTATAAAGGCGCACTACTCTATCGGTAAGGTCGAACGGTATTATCGCCCTTTAAGATATGCCTTTAAGATAATAATAGCTGAATACCCTTAATTGAGCGATAATAAGAGGCTGCAAATAGCTATTAAAGCAGTTAATAATATAGTAGGGCCTAATAGAATGATTCTTACCTTGCTCGTTTTCGGGGTATATTTAAGGCTAATTAAACTAGATCTACCAAATCTATTGGTAGAATAGAGGGTAGTAATAATTAAAAAGGCTATAAAGGAAGTAAGGAAGATCTACGCTATTCGCAAGGTTAATAACGCTTTAGGTATAAGAAATGGCCCTAGAACTACTTATATTTACAATTTAAGGTTGAAAGACCTAGTATTAGTATATTAGGAGAAGGGAGGATAGATAGGCCTATTTAAGTTCCTAGGCTTAGAGAACGAAACCTATATAGTTGATATCGGCAGCAGAATAAGGCACTTTAGATCGATAAGCGTACGTCTATTTAAAATCGATAATAAAGAAAACTGCCTAAAGGAAACTAGAGGAATTGAACCTAAGGATCGAACGACTATTAAAAGGGAGTAGAACGCAACTGATATTAATAAAGAAGTAGAGCCCTTTCGCTTAGCTGAGCCGCAACTTAATAGCTGTAAGCAATTGCTAAGAGTAGAAGTTCCCTTTGTTAAGCCTATTTCTAGCCTTCTTATAATCGATAATAACTATAATACTAAGATATAGATATCCTTTAAAGTAGATAATAAGCTATATATGGCTAAATTAGAGGTATTCCTAATAGAGAAGGAGAATAGGGATTAGGAACTATTGCAGAAGCTATAGGCAGAAGGCAAGATTATCACTCCTAAGCGCCCTTTTTAGCAATCTCGCCTAAAGGAGTACTAAGGGCTGATAAATAGAGGGGTATTTATATTAATAAATAAAAATGACCTTATTATAAAAGGTAAAAGGATCTTTAAATTGAGAATAGTTGATAAGATAAAGGGGAAGGAGATAGATCACCTATTTGAGAAATCACGCTTAATTGTATAGGCCTGGAATAATACTAGTAAGAAGGAGGAAGGTATAATCACTTAATCCTTAATTATTTAATAAGTAAGCCAATGCCTTTTAATATCACTTTTGGTATCAATCTGGGAATACTTTAAGGAATAGGGCAAGGAGGGCATTCTTGGCCTATAGGATATTATATAAGCATATACTTAGGCAGCTTCGAAGCTACTATGCGATATATTTATATTTCTCTTATAAGATATCGCTAAGCTATTCCTTGCAAGTATAGTCTTTAAAGTGGTACTGCTGCTCTACGGCATTCCCGAATTAGGAAATCACTAGTTTAGTACTTATTATAAGTACTATTGTAGCAATCTTAGTATAGCTAATTCAACTTATAACCCCTGTCTATTATTAACCTTAAGCACTTCTCCCTTTTTCGGTATAGTAGGAATACAAATAGACGACACTTTGATACTTAGAGAAGTAGACTTTTTAAAAAAGGAAGAGGATAAGATCAAAAGGGTAGGATTCCTTATAAAGCTAATATAGCACCTATTAAGCATCGAATTACTGGCTTTTAATAGGTATATTATTTCCTAGGAAGGGGATATAGTATATATGCGATAAAAGGGCTAGGGCTAAAGGCTGGAACTAGTCGATACTTCTCAAGAGGGCTATAAGTAATAATACCTAAAGCAGAGAGCAAGAGGAGCTTATTTAGCTATAATCTGCCAGCTAGAAGCTTCCTTTGATTTATTAGCAGTAGCCTAATACTAGGATCCGATAGTTTAGGATATAGAGAATTTGAATAAGCGACTTAAATAGATCTGAAACAACCTTGAAAGAGGCCTAACCTACCTTGCTATCAATTTGTAAAACGCTAAACTATTTGCATTTATCAATAGATCTTTTGCTAATAATAAGGATTTAAGCTCGCAGATCGGCTATATTATTGTATTAGCTACTAAAGAGGAAGGAGAATCGCAGTTTACTTTAAAAGGCAATATTCTATACTATAGCTTAACGAAGTATAAGAGAGTGACGAGAGCTATACTAGCTTTTGAATTATATACTATAGTGGCGGGTATTAATATATTAGTTTCTATAGCTATAATAATCGATATAGTGACAGCTAAGCTAAGTCTACCCTGCCTCTTTATTGTTATATATATAGATTCCCTCTCCTTATATAAGTGTATTATTAAATTAGGCACTATAAAGGAGAAGCGATTGATAATTAATATAATAGCTATTTAATAATCGTATAAGAATAGGGAGCTTATAGAGATATATTAGATCGATAGCGCTAGTAACCCTGCTAACGCTATAACAAAAGCTAATCCAAATTAGGCCCTTTAGCAATTAGTAGATATTAATTCAATAATTATTAAGAAGGAGGGATGGGTACAAAGGCCTATTAAGGTATAATCAGACTTGAAAAGGTCTTAGATTAATAATCTCTGATATTTTTAATTGTAAGCTATTAGCAATTTTTTTATTTATTTTTTTTATTTTTACTATAAGATATATTTATATACTTGCTATTACTACCTTCTTTTTATCTTTTCTTACTTATACTTGCTATTACTACCTTCTTTTATCTTTTCTTATTTACCTATGCGTACTTGCATTTTTTTTATTACTTAAGTAGTACTTAAGAAGGAGGTTATAGTAAAGAAGCAATTATTATATTACTAAAGATAACGATCTATTAATAATTCTACCCTTAATAAGCACTTATCTTAAGCACTAGGATTTCTAAGGCATAGATCCCTAAACTCCTAAGGCCTAGAAGCCTTACTATCTAAAGTAGCAGCTAAGTTGGCCTGCTTCTCTTAAGCTCGCACTTAAGTAAGAGCGGCCGCGATCTCCTTTGGATTCGGCTTATTTAGATCACTAAGATCCAGATCCCTACCCTTTAAAGAGCCCTTAAAAGGCACTTATCTACCCTTGCCTTTTTAGCAGTAGATATTATTAAAGGGAGCCTAAGAGCGGCCTCTAGCCGAGCTAAATAGCCCCTTTATATGCTAAAGGGAGCCGAGTACCTTAGTACCTTAAGTTTTAAAACGCTTAAGGGTAGCATTACCACCTTAGACAACGCGCAATAGATCCTGTAAATAGTTAGTTATTAATATTAGATAGATTCAAAGGCATATATAGCTTGCTAAGTATTCGTAAGGTCGATACTATAGTAGAGAGCATAAGCTTTATTTAGCTAGGTTAGCTAAAGGGCATCCTAAGTCTTTAGGACTATAGAGATTTATATCTAAGTCTCCTTAGATAGGATTTAGGCCGCCTTTTAAATCGCTTTAATATTGCTATTAACCTAAGTATCCTAAAGGATAATATACTTATCTTAAGCTTAGATAGGTATTTAAAATAGATATCTATTAAAGGTTATTAAAGTAAAAGGATATTAAAGGGCACTTACTAGGATATACTTTACCTATTGCGCAATATAGTAGTTATACTTCTTAGAAGTAAGAGTATTAAAGGCGTATATATGGCTGGTATTATTCTTATTAGCCTCCTTTCTTAATATCATATGTATATAACGTATATATAGTATTCGAAAGGCTTTAGGCAGATCTTTTAGGTTGCATTTAAGCACTATCTAAGTTAGTAATATATATATCAAAGGGGGTCGGCTAACTATTAGAGCACTTATTAATAATAATAATATTAGTAATAAGATAATATGAGATAAGATCTACTAAAGGGTTAATCAACTTAAAAGTAAGAAGGGGAATCGACCTACTTATAAGAAGTAGGAGTTAGAGTTAAGAGATTAAGGGAAGAGGGAAGCTTAATATATATACCTTTTTAAAGGCCCCTCTTTTCCCTTCTATAGATTATTATAATTTATAGTTATAGTAGATTACAACTTTAGATAACTCTTTAATAAAGAGTCTCGAACCTACTAAAATGCAACCGGATTATAATCGCATTACTATAAGGCTTAAATAAAGACTTTAGATTACTTCTATTACTTAGATACCTTTCCTTTCCCTCTTTACTATTTGCCTTTATCTTTACTATTCTACTTTCTATATACTATCCTTACTACCTATTATACCTGCCTTTGCTATTAAGCTATTTGTCTTTGCTATTTTATTCTTTATTGCCATTTGATTATTTGCTACCGATCTGCCTCCTTTATATACCTATTTTATATACTTCCTTATGCGAGTTAAAAAGGTCTTTTTAAAAGAGAGTACTGCTAGTATTAATACGCAGATTCCTATATAGGAGGCAATCTGCCCTTATTCTTAAGGTCATCCTATATAGCTATACCATATGCGATATATGGGGTTTTGTATATATTCCAAATAGCTATTTAGCTAGAGGACCTTAGAAGGATATCTATATACAGCTAGGAGGGACTATAAGAGGGAGGACATTTATAGGTATAAAGGTACTATCTCAATTATATAAAGATAGACAGATATTATAATAGATTCCTTTTTATAATAAGTACTTAACTATATTCATATGAATATCGATTACCAGTATAGAACCTATAGCTACTGATTTCTGCTTCCTACTTCCCTATAATATAGGTCTGCTATATAGCACTATTATACTTCTAGATATACTTTTCCGACCTTTTATATTTGCCTAGTCGGAATCGGTATATACCTTAAGCTTTGCGCTTATATGTTTTATTAGTCTATATCTTACCTTCTATATGATTATCAATCGAAGGTACCTTTTAAGTCGCTTAACTACATTCTTATATCAAATCGTCAGATCCTTTAAGTTCTAACTAAGTTGCCTAATAATAAAGGCGATATCTAGTCTTATATATACTATAATATATATAATCGCTCTAATATCCTATTAGTACTTCTTCAGATCTCCTCTCTACTTATTTTCATTAGTAGGCTCTAACTTATTATACTTTCCTTTAATTAAAGTACGCTTTAGCTTAAAGTTAAGAGTATAAGCAGAGAGTCCTATTTAGTCTAAGATCTTCTTAATATCCTATTCTTAGTTTAACTAGAGTTCTTAAGTGGAGCAGTTCCTTATAATGCAAATGCTAAGGATCTTATAAATTCCCCTTAGATCCTTAATATTAAAACATTTCTAAATCATTATAAAGAATCAATCTAATTAAGTAGTTATTTTCGCAGCTATAGTAATATTATTAATATATAATAGCAACTTGATTCTACGCTTAGCATAGGTAAATAGACAAGGGTTAGCTAGACTCTAAACGAATCCTATTTCTACTAAAGCAGAGCTATATAAGAGGTTCTAATCGCAGGCTGACTATTTAAGCCTATAGATACTACAGAATATATAAAGAGAGTAGCTAGCGCATATAGGAATACCGTTAGGTTAGGAGAGAAAAATCCATTTTTTTATAATCGCTTTAATAAATGCATTCTTAATATCGTATTATCTATATTTAAGGTTCTTAGTAGCTACTATCGCCATAAATATACAAAGGGTATCTATATAAACTATTAGCGCAAACGTATCGAAGTAGTCTTCTCTATACTATTAAGAGAAGCCCTTAGCTATAAGCCTTGCCTTATAACATTCTAAGGTCCTATCTGCATATATCTTAATTATAAAGACCTACTTTATTAATACTAGGTTCATATCCTTTAGCGTCGGTTCCTCTATCTATATACCATTTGTAATAAAAGAGCTTATCTCCTTTTAGATTGCCTTATTCTATACTACTCTATTCTTTAAATCATTAATAGCTTTATTATACATCTTTAGAAGAGAGATTTTCATTATCCTCCTAGCGGCTAGAAACGCATTATCTTTATTAAAGCTCTATTAAAGTTCGAGCTTATAAATCTTATACGCTATTATAGCCTAGATACGC
The DNA here is from genome assembly GCA_024741835.1 of Diplocarpon mali. NCBI lineage: Eukaryota > Fungi > Ascomycota > Leotiomycetes > Helotiales > Drepanopezizaceae > Diplocarpon > Diplocarpon mali. The sequence continues at coordinate 49,737 of JAENRP010000015.1, forward strand.
TTAGACTCGCGTTCATTTAAGGTATCTTCTAGTTCTAAGTCTCTATTCCTCTTTAAAGGCGTAAGTTCAGCTATAGGTTCCGTAGGCTTATCATCTAAGGAACCGCTTTCTAATAGTAGAGGCTTATTATTACTTATACCTATTTTAGGAATATCCTTTACTATAGGTGCTTTAACTAAAGGGATAATAATATTAAAGTTATTCTATACTTTAAGTAGTTTGCAAACAATAGGAATAGTCTATTCGGCCTTTAAGCAATTAATAGGTCGTCGATCAGCAGGTGCGCTTAATATACCTAAGCTTAAAGAAAGGGGTTATTAGTTCGGCTTAATAGTATTACTATTAAGTGGTATACCTTACGAATCTCTAAGTATATAGAGCTTTAAGAACAGCTCCCTTTTATTTTAAGATTTATTAAACTCAACTATTAAAGATATAATTACTCGCCTTAGATCTAGCGCATATACTATCTATTGCTTTATTATCTATTTAATATACCTAATAAATATATATTCTCTACCTTAATCTATTAGCTTCTTGCTCTTTATACCTATAGGCTAAGACTTTAGGCTAATATAAGAGTAGTAGACGCTTTTAAAGACGCAGATATAGTCTAAGCTTAGTTTCTATTTGAAATATGCCTTATATAATAATATTTAAGTGCTATTAACTATTAGTCTACTACCTATTCTATTTCGCAAGTATGCGTTTGCCTTAATTGCAAAGTCCTAGAATTCTAATAGTAGGTTAGCATCTTATAGTAGAGCGCGATAGTCAGTCTTTGCTTACTAAATACTTCGCTTAGCAATACTATTCTAATAGGAACCTTTGTATATTATAGTTAATTTGTAATAAACTCCTTATTTTACCTATTTGTTAAGCTTTACCCTAATCTTTAATACGTTATTAGACTTAATAGCTATTAACTTCAACTAAGTTTAGCGTTCCTTTATCACTTTTTAAGTTTCCAGCTTTTCTATAAGCTATTAAGATAGGTGATACAGCTATCACTCCGATGTATTATCATATAACCCTATTGCTTAGTCAGTAGGATATTAATATATATATAGCTATAGGTAAGAAAGGGGTAACCTTCCTTCCTTAACTCTTACTAATATATCAACTATCGACCTTTAAAAGTTTCCTATACCTACTACGCCGACTTACTTAAGCTTAATAGGTTATAAGCCCTGGATAGACCGATAATAGATTATTAACTTCCCTTAAAAAGCACTTGCGCTACAACTATTAGTAGGAAGTTGAATAAGACTTATAGTAAAAGGCGAGCAATCGGCGAATAGGAGGTATAATTCCCTATTTAGCTAACCTATATTATAAGAGGTATGATTCCTTGCTTTATAACCCCTTTGGTACTATAAGAGGTATAATTCCTTGCTTTACTATATTTCGTAAGAGGTATGATTCCCTACGTTATAGCCTAAAAAACCCTTTTTAATAAGAGGACTTCCTTCCTATTTAATACTTCTATAACACCCGCTATTTAATCATTTTAACTTTTCGATAGGAGGAGTGCCTTTAACTATTTAATTTATTTGATTTTAAACGCAATTCTATTTGAAATGGCAATAGCATCCGATTCCGATCGAAATACTAAGCCTAAAGACCTCTAACTCTCTCGGAAGAACTAGTAATAATAGTTCGACGATTTAGAGCTTTACTTTAAGAGTAAAGGCATTAAAATAGCAATTTAAAAGACACTTATTAAATACGCGAGAATAGCCCCTTATACTCCCTCTACTAATTCGTCTACTTCTACTTCAATAGCTAATACAACTACTAAAGATTTGCCAAATATACTAAATAAGCTTAGCCTAAGAGCTTTAGTAGATAATAACCGAGAATCCTAAAGGCAGATTTTAAATATAGAAAAGGAGAAGGAGTATAAGCTAGCCTTAGCCAAATGCAAGCTTAAGATTAATAAAGGTTTAAGTAATAAAGACTGAGATTTTATTTGAGTTTATAATAATGCGAAGATAAGATAGGATATATTAAAGGTAAAATACTCTTAAACAACTACCCTTAATACCTAGTATCTACTATAGCAGATTACTTCATTTTAGTATAGAAAAGATAAAGATAGTAAGGATATAGATATAAATATAAACTCTACTTAGTCTATACTATATAAAGTAAGGAGGAAAGTAAGAGCCGCAGATCCTAGGATAGCTATGACTTTTAAAGAAACTCAGCTTTTTAATTTCCTACTTAATAGCCTCCTTCCTAAGTTTGCTATTGCAAAATAATCTCTTCTCATCTAACCTAACCTTAAGATCTATAAGAAGATCGACCTCCTTTGAACTATTAAGCAAGACCTCAAAGGACGCTTTAAATCGGCAAATGCTGCGTTATAAGGCAATAATAAGCCTAAGAAGAGGAAGGAGCGTAGGACAAGCCCTTAAGCTTATTAGGGATACTACTTCTATAATAGTGCTTATAATATTACTAATTATAAAGTTAGAAGGCAACTAATCAATATAGTTGCTAGCTTTAATATTAAGAAGCAATTGAAGCAAAAGTTAAGAAGCAAACTGCCCTTATCTTACTAAAGGCTGCAATTACTAAGGAAAGGCAAAGGAAAAGGCTATTTAGCCAAAACTTTAGCAGATACCTTTAATAATAATAGTAGGTTATTTAAACCTAAATCCACTTTTGATAATTCAAATGATAATTATAATAAAGATGCTTATATCTTAAAAGCCGATCTCTATAAGATCTTTAAATCCGATTGGTATAGTAATACTAGTTGTATAGCATATATAACTAATAAACCCTACCTATTTAAAGGCCCGCTTATTAAAATAAAAAGGCGCTTTATTAAAGTTAATAATAGAAGGTTATATACGAATTCGATAAGTATAGTAAAGATGAATATTGCTAGCGTTTCTTTCCTTTTGCAAAATGTTCTCCTTATACTTAGCTTAAGTATCAATCTTTTATTTAACTGTAAGATCTATATAAAGTTGAATTATATAAGAGTTTTTAATAATCAATTTATATAGTTTATAAATAATAACTATAAAGTGATCTTTAAAGTTAAAATTAAAGATAGACTTTATATTATCTTAAAGGTGATATTATAGAAATTGATTCCTAGGCCAGACCTATAAGTGGATTCCTTTAAGGAAAGTGCACTCTCTGCCTTAATATAATTAAGTAAGGATAAGGAGAATAGATAGACTCTTAAGCTAGGATCGCAAGTAAAATTCGCAAAAATGACTCTTAAGCTAGGACTATAAGTAGAGTGTAAGGTATCTTTAAAGATGACTCTTAAGCTGGGATTATAAGTGAATTTAGTAGAAATAACTCCTAGGCTAGGACTATAAGTGGATTCTATAAATTTGCTAATAACGACTCTTAAGCTAGGATTGCAAGTGAAATTTGCGAATTTATTAAAGACGACTCTTAAGCTAGGACTGCAAATGGATCTTGCAGTTTTATTAAAAATAACTCCTAAGCTAGGCTTGCAATTAGAAAATAGCAAAACCTTAAACTGCTATTACTAGTCCTTTCCAGCTGCTGATAATAAAGTATTAACTAATAATAGGCTATTAAAGCTATTAGAAGCCGAAAGCCTATTAAGGTATTAGCTAATATATAGAAGATTCGCATATCTAAGGCTAGAGAAATTAAAGGGCCTATATAAGGTCTTGACTTTAAAATAGAAGATCTAAGTACTAAAGGATCGCCTAGTATACCGAATTTGTAAGCTAATAAAACTTTAAAATCGGACGCAAACTAAGCTTAGTCTATAGAAAGATTCGATACTAGCGCTAATATCTATTAATACTATTAGACTATTTATAACTTTAATTAAAGGAAATAATTAGTTTTTTTAAATAATAGATAACTCCACTTAGCAGATATAGACTATTTGCACTAAGACTAAATCTAAGCTTATAGAAAAGCTAGAAACTTAAAAAGTGATAAAGGAATACTAGACCTAGTTAAAGCTAATAGCTATTAGGTCTGATAATATATTAAAGATTAAAGCAAAGCTTAATAAATAGGTAAAATAAGGAATTTATTATAAACCAATTATAATATATAAAGGTTTTTATTAAAATAGTATCGCTAAGCAAAGCATCTAGCAAGTAGAGACTGATTATCGCACTCTACTATAAGATACTAACCTACTATTAGAATTCTAAGACCTTGCGATTAAGGTAAACGTATACTTATAAAATAGAATAGGTAGTAGACTAATAGTTAATAGCACTTGAATATTGCTATATAAGGCATATTTCGGATAGAAACTAAGCTTAGACTATATCTGCATCTTTAAAAGCGTCTACTACTCCTATATTAGCCTAAAGTCCTAGCCTATAGGTATAAAGAGTAAGAAGCTAATAGATTAAAGTAAAGAGTATATATTTGTTAAGTATATTAAATAGATAATAAAGTAATAAATAGTATATGCGCTAGACTTAAGGCAAGTAATCATATCTTTAATAATTGAGTTTAATAAATCTTAAAATAAGGGGGAGCTATCCTTAAAGCTTTATATACTTAAAGATTTGCAAAGTATACTACTCGACGGTAATACTATTAAGCCGAACTAATAACCCTTCTCTTTAAGCTTAGGTATATTAAGCGCACCTGCTAATCGACGACTTACTAATCGCCCAAAGGCCGAATAGACCATTCCTATTATCTGCGAACTACCTAAAGTATAAAATAACTTTAATATTATTATCCCTTTAGTTAAAGCACTTATAGTAAAGGATATTCCTAAAATAGGTATAAGTAATAATAAGCCTCTACTATTAGAAAGCGGTTCCTTAGATAATAAGCTTATAGAACCCACAGCCGAACCTACGCCTTTAAAAAGGAATAAAGACCTAGAACTAGAAGACACCTTAGACGAACGCGAGTCTAAGTGTATCTAAGCTATAATAGCGCATAAGATCTATAAGCTCAAACTCTAATAGAGCTTTAATAAAGATAATACATTCTTAGCTATTAAGAGGATAATGAAAATCTCTCTTTTAAAGACGTATAATAAAGCTATTAATAACTTAAAGAATAAAGCAGTATAAAATAAGGCAATTTAAAAGGAGATAAGCTCTCTTATTGCAAATAGCATATAGATAAAGGAACTAATACTAAAGGATATAAACCTAGTATTAATAAAGTGGGTCTTTATAATCAAGATATATGCAAATAGGACCTTAGAACGTTATAAGGCAAGGCTTATAGTTAAGGGCTTCTCCTAATAGTATAAAGAAGACTACTTTAATACATTCGCGCTAATAGTTTGCATAGATACCCTTTGTATATTTATAGCAATAGTAGCTGCTAAGGACCTTAAATGCAAATAGTATAATATCAAAAATGCATTTACTAAAGTGACTATAAAGGAACGGATTTTTCTCTCCTAACCTAATAGTATTCCTATATATACTAGCCACTCCCTTTATATACTCCGCAGTATCTATAAGCTTAAATAATCAGCTTATAATTAGAACCTCTTATATAGCTCTACTTTAGTAGAAATAGGATTCATTCAAAGCTTAGCTAACCCTTATCTATTTACCTATATTAAGCGTAGAATCAAGTTGCTACTATATATTAATAATATTACTATAGCTGCGAAAATAACTACTTAATTGGATTAGTTCTTTATAACAATTTAAAAACGTTTTAATACCAAGGATCTAAGGGGAATTCATAAGATCCTTAGCATCTATATTATAAGGAACCGCTCTACTTAAGAACTCTAGTTAAATTAAGAGTAGTATATTAAGAAGATCTTAGACTAAATAGGACTCTCTACTTATACTCCTAACTTTAAGCCAAAGCGTACTTCAATTAAAGGAAAGTATAATAAGTTAGAGCCTATTAATAAAAATAAGTAGAGAAGAGATTTAAAGAAGTACTAATAGGATATTAGAGCAATTATATATACTATAGTATATATAAGACTAGATATTACCTTTATTATTAGGCAACTTAATCAAAACTTAAAGGATCTAACGATTTAATATAAGAATGCAGTCAAGCGATTTAAAAGGTACCTTCGATTAACAATCATATAGAAGGTAAGATATAGACTAATAAAATATATAAGCGCAAAGCTTAAGGTATATACCGATTCCAATTAGGCAAATATAAAAGGTTAGAAAAGTATATTTAAAAGCGTAGCAATACTATATAATAGACCTATATTATAAGGAAGTAAGAAGTAGAAATCAGTAGCTACTATAAGCACTAAGGCTAAATATATATTAATATTATTAAATTGCAAGTAAGGATTATAGATCGCCTAAGTTCTAAAAGATATAGGTTTTATTAAGTATATTAGATAAGATAGGAATTATATTAATCTTTAAGCAGATAATATAAGGGTAATTGCACTTATAAAGAATCCACACTTATATAAGCGATCGAAATATATTAATATTACCTACTACTTTATCTATAACCTTATTATAAAGAATAAGTTATCGATTACCTATATCCTAACCGATCAAATAGTAGCAGATGGATTTATAAAGCCACTAGAGACGGTTATAAAGTTCGAAGCATTTAAAGATATGCTAAGGTTATAGAAGATAGTAGGGGCTTAGTAGGCTTAAGGACGACTCCTAGGCCCGCCTTGCGAGTTAGGTCATATAGTCTTATAGAGTAAAGTTTTTTTTAAATCAACTCCTAGGCCTAGACTATAAGTCAAGTCATATAGTCTTATAAAGGAACGCTTTTGAAAATTTAACTCCTAGTCCTACTCTATAAGTAGGATTAGTGATTTTAATAGAGGTTGCTATTAATTGATTATTTTTAATTTAAAAAGATACTTAAAAGTTAGATTAGCGCAAAAGGATAGTTATTATTTTCCTAACTGCAGGTCAATTAAAGTAAGGTCTAAGTAAAGGTATTAAGATAAGTAATATAGCTATCACTTTGATATATTATCATATAACCTTACTACTTAATTAATAGGATATTAATATATATATAGCTATAAGTAAGAAAGAGGTAACCTTCCTTCCCTAACTCTTACTAATATATCGACTATCGACCTCTAGAAGTTTCCTATACCTACTACGCCGACTTACTTAAGCTTAATATAAGCTTAGATTTAGTCTTAGCGCAAATAGTCTATATCTATTAAGTAAAGTTATCTACTATTTAAGAAAACCAATTATTTCCTTTAATTAAGGTTATAAATAGTCTAGTAGTATTAATAGATATTAGCGCTAGTATCGAATCTTTCTATAGATTAAGCTTAGTTTGCGTCCGATTTCGAAGTTTTATTAGCTTATAAATTTAATATATTAAGCGATCCTTTAATACTTAGATCTTCTATTTTAAAGTTAAGACCTTATATAAGCCCTTTAATTTTTCTAGCCTTAAATATGCAAATCTTTTATATATTAGCTAATACTTTAATAGGCTTTCGGCTTCTAATAGCTTTAATAGCCAGTTATCAATCGATGCTTTATTATTAGCGGCTAAAAAGGATTAGTGATAGCAGTTTGAGGTTTTGCCGTTTTCTAATTGCAAGCCTGGCTTAAGAGTTATTTTTAATAAAACCGCAAGATCCACTTGCAGTCTTAGCTTAGGAGTCGATTTCCTAGAAATGGCAAGATCTACTTGCGGTCCTAGCTTAAGAGTCGATTTCCCAGAAATAGCAAGATCCACTTGCGGTCTTAGCTTAAGAGTTGTCTTTAACGATTTTGCGAATTTCACTCGCAGTCTTAGTTTAAAAGTCATTTCCGTAAGTTTCACTTGCGATCCTAGCCTAAGAGTCGTTATTAGCGAATTTGCAAAATCCACTTATAGTCTTAGCTTAAGAGTTATTTCTACTAAATTCACTTATAATCCTAGCTTAGGAGTCATCTTTAAAGATACTTTATAATCTACCTATAGTCTTAGCTTAAGAGTCATTTTCGCGAATTTTACTTATAATCCTAGCTTAAGAGTCTATCTATTCTCCTTATCCTTATTTAATTATATTAAGGCGAAGAGTGCACTTTCCTTAAAGGAATCTTGTCATGCTGTATTTAGAGGTGGATTCTCAGTGGTGGCAGAAGCTTGTAAAATTCTACTCTAACTGTATACCTGAGCTCCCTTTATAAAAGTGCTCCGTGGCCACTTCAGGGGTACATTACATAAGCCAGTCCTTAGATGCCTTAGTGCCTGAGGCTCCTTATAGCGCAATATACCCCCTAGGTGAGAAGCAGCTCTTAAGCTAGGCTTAGCTATAACTAGCGCCAGATCTAGTATATAAGACTCCTTTATTATGCTCCCTAGCTTCTAGAATAATGAAAATTGCTTAATAAAGCTGTAATAAATAAAAGAGGAAGCGCGTTCCAAGTGCTTCCTCTATAGAATAGAAGCTAAATCAGGTGACAAAGGAAAGTCAACAAAGGCAGCGCGCCTATAAAAGTACGCGTTTTTCCCTTATAAAGCTTTCCTTCCTTATACTTCTTCAAATAATCACTTTAAAATAGAGAATAGTAATAATAACTTTAAGGAGCGCCCTACTAAGGCTACCACTATAAGCTTCCTAATCGTGCTCCCTTACTCCTACTAAAGACTTATAGCGAAGTCGTTATGCTTAAACACAGCTTAGAGCTTCTCAGCGCGGCAGATAGCAGAAGGATAATAACGCGCCTAAGACGTTCGATATAGTGCCACCCCTAAGAGGGAGCGCGCCTCCTCCCCTCCCCGCCACCCCCTAGGCCGTAGTTCCTAGAATACCGGCGGTCCCTTCCGCAGCTCCCTCCTCTTATCGCAAGCCGGAGCAGGGGCTAATAAGGAATATACTATATAAGGGGTGCATTCAAAGCTTCCTAGCTAGGAAGTCGGCTGGCGTATGCTTTAATAATATAGTAGGAGTATGCTACTTTTGTTATACAAAGGGAGGCCACGCATGCTAAGAGCTTCCTATCGGCGCCTTAAAGGCGTAGGAAGATTATATATTCTTATTAGAGGAGAACGACAGTGACTCTGCAGTACATTCTCAAGCTTCCTTTAAGTGGTTTACCACTAATAAGCAGTTTAAGGCCTCGCCGCCACTAAAAGGAAGGTAAGAGAGGAGCTTCAAAAGGCGCGCTAGAAAGAGATAAAGGAGGTAGTATTATCAAAGGGTACATTAATCATAAGCTTTCTTATACTATAGCTAATAGCTTCTTAAAACCAATTGGTCAGGAGCTCTTACCGCTGCCGATTATAGTACCTCTTAGCCTCGCCGCCCGCCTTGCAAAGGCTTTTAAGGCTCCTGCGGCTGCTCCTATTATTGCTCCTGGCGTTATTCCCCAGGCGGCTCCTAAGGCTATACCACCAGAGGAGTCGGTTGCTTCTTAACAGGGACGCGCCCTTATATTATTCGCAGAGCTGTTAAAGGTTCTAATTATCTAAGGGAGTTGGTTTTAGGCCTTCCTATATATTAGTATAAGGAAATTGAACCCTGTCTTGCGCTTCCTTCTCACTTGCTATTATAAAGGAGATATAAAAGGATTATGAAGCATTTAAAATGCTAGCTTCTCGACTAGACCTCTTGCGTCTTAAAGGTTCAAAAGCTTAATAAAGCTCTCGAACTTTTATTAAGGAAGGTTTTTAATAAGGCCATCAGCGTGCATATCCTTAGTAGGGAGATAGGCCATTTGAAAGCTCCCTTTTTAATGCTCCTATTATAGCCATATATTATATATATTAATATGTTAGAGCTTTGTAGAAATCCTTTAAGAGTCTCCTATAATAAGCCGTATTATCTATTGATTATCGCAAAATATAGACTATAGAGCTTCTACCTCAAGCTGTATTTCCTTAAAGAACCGTCTTAAAGCCATTATCTCCTTCGCTATATGCGCTACTCCTAGGAGCTCAGCCTCTGTAGTAGAAGTAGTAACTATCGGTTGCTTCAAGGCCTTCTAAACGATTGCTCCTCTAAATAGGAATATAATAAAACCGTAAGAGGAGCGCCTTATCTTTGGATCATCTGCGAAGGAAGCATTTGATAATACTACTAGGTTATTTGATCTGCTAAATCGACTATAAGTGATTCTTAAGAAGCGTATATTAAAAAGGTAGCGTATTATCTAATTAATAGCTTTAAGGTATTTGGAGCTTAGGTTTATATAGAAATAAGATAGCTAGGCGATTGCAAAAGCTATATCTAAGCGCAGTATAATAGCTGTATATAAGGCGGAGCCTACTTTTTCCTGGAACTCCTTAATTCTTAAGTAGGGAGCTGTTTTATAGTTCTTTTTAAGTTCGAAGTAGGGGAGCGGCGTACTAGGGAAACGCCCTATATTAAGGCCGAACCTCTTCGCCATCTTCTTGATGTAAGCGTTATAGAGTAGAGTAATTGTACCCTGCTTCTTGTCTTAAGAGACTCTCACCCCTAAGAACTACTTAATATCTCCTATAGCTGTCAATTCGTATGCTTCGCGCAGTCCTTCTATAGTCTTCTAAGCTTCTTTTATATAAGAGGAGTAGTATATTACTTATATATCGTCAATATAGAAGGCTATAAATATAGTTCTCTTTTTATTAACGAATATGCAAGGCTCCTTACTAAGAGGGGTAAGCTTTAGAGACTTAAGAGTACTAGTGAAATCCCTGTACCAAAGCGCTAGGGAGTCTCGAAGGCCGTATAAGGCGCGATCGAGCTCTACTACCTTATCTTTCTACTTCTAACCATCTGGCAAGAAGCAAACAACTAGCGCGCTCTAAGGGTCTCTCTTAGTATTTATAAAGGCGTTAATAACGTCGAACTATCGGAGCTCTATATCGAATTTAGCGGCTATTGCTATTATAACCCTAAAAGATCTTAATGCGAGCGTTGCAGCATAGGTAGAGAAAATAGAAGCTTCCTCCTAAAGATCTCCCCTTATTACAATTCTTAACCTAAAGCGGCTAATCTCCCTAGAGGAGCTTAGCTTATAGGTAAAGACCCACTTTAGTAGTATAGGCCTTATTATAGCCTCGCTTCTATCGATCACTCTCTAGCAATTGCGCGCTTTTAGGTTCTTAATCTCAGTTCTGGCTCCCTCTTTAAATTGCTTTTCAAAAGGGTGATTTGCAAGCTCCTTCCAGTAAGTTGGCGCTTTAAGAAGCTTATCTTAAGGTAGAATTAGAAGGGTAGAGTTTCCTTTAAAGCTTCTAGATTAAGTCGCCGCGGTAATGATATAGTATACTGCTTTATACTCTTCTCTATTAGTTCTCGCAGGCTCTTAACTTAGCCAAAAGGTTAATATAAAGCTATTTACCTACTCTAACTGATATATTTTAAGTTCTTTAAGGGCTAGTAGGAGATCCCTGACGCATATTGCGTATATGGTATTCCCGCTCCCTCTTCTCCTTTTCAACCTGCAGAGTAGTATAGGTACTATTTCCTACTCTTCATTAGGCTTTTTGCGTTTTCAAAAGGCCCTTATATTAAGTACTTTAGGCTGAGCTTCTATTAGTTTTAAAGAGCTCCCTCTTTTAGTATTACCCTTAAGAGCTTCCATATCTTAGTGTAGCTCCCGATCGATCGGTGCTTTTAGTAAGAGCTAGCGTGCTTCTTCACCAGTTACCTATAGTAGAGCTTCTAGTAATTGAGGGGCCTGCTCCTGCCCTTGCGATTGCTTAGTCTGTATAGTAACTAAAGGCCTGGTATTGCGCTCCTTAGCGGAACTGGCATTTATAATATCGCTTTCGACGCTCCTTTCAACTATTGACAGTTATCTTAAAGCGTCTAACCCTTCGCTATTAGGCAGCTGCTCTTAAGTAGCTAAAGTAGAAATGCTATAAGTAGCCTTATAAGGAACGACCGCCTTTAATAGATCTAAGCTCAGAGCTTCTATTAGTAATAGATTAATAGGCTTACCTCCTACTAGGTTATCTATAAGCTGCTTATCCAAAGCTCTCTCTACGTTCTTAACAATTAACTTAGCGTCCTAAGCTTCCTCCTCCTCCTCTTCGATCATTTGTATAATCTCCTTAATAATTAGAAGTAGATGGCCAGCCACCTTTTTGTACTCCTTAGAGTAGAATTTAGACTTGTCGAACTCGACGTTTTAGGAGATTATAACCTTTTAGAGCTTAAGCACTTAGATCCTATATATATTAGTGGCGCAGTAACTAACTAAGTATCTAATATGCCTTTGTAGCATAGTCTTAAAAGCTCTCTTATTCTTTAAAGCTTCCTATTCCTTCGCCAATAGGTACGCGCGCGCTTTATACGCCTTTATACCCTCCTATTCTAGTCTTAAATCGGTAGTAAGCTTTATAGTAATCTACGGATCATACTACCTAAAGTATTATCTAAACTAGAGCTAGAGCACCTCATTTAGACTCTTCCATCCCTTGCGCTTTAATAGGCCGATATTATAAAAGTATATTGCAGCTAGTACGGCTTTAGGCTATAGGTGCTCTAAGAGGTTAGCAGAGATTAGCATAGTAAGTGCCTTTTCAATAATCTCTGCTCCTGCTCTCTTAGAAGCTCTATTGTAGTGCGGTCGGCTGGAGGGCCTTCATTGGGTCGCTTAGGAGGCTCGCTGATATGGATAAAGATGATTGATTATATTATTATCTAGTGTATATATGGTAAGGAGACTTCGGAAAGAAAAGGGAGAGTCTATGACTTAGTAGGAGTTACGTAAAGGGTCTTTAAAATAAGTAGAGACTTCGCCTATTCTATATAATATACCCCTTAATTGGGCAATGCTCTTAGAATCGCTTAGCTATATAGATAAAACAAAAGAAAGAATAGCAATTGTAAAGAAAAGAGGCTCTATCTTATATGCCGCCTTTCTAAAGGTCGTTCCTTTTAGAATGAGAAGGGTCACTATAAGCAATAAGCGCGCTTAGGAATCTTTGCGATTTTACGCTAGTGCTCTATTAGGCTTCCTATAGAGTATTTCTATTGCAGAGGTTCTCCTTTCCTTCTTTTAAAAATAACCCTCCTTTATTATTTAAAAATATCGTCTTTATATTAATAATTTTTAAATATAAAAGGAACTCCCGCTTGTTATAGCCCTAGCCGCCCTTGTAAAGTAAGACCCTTGGAGTCCCTATACCCTGCGTTATATTGACTTTGCGCTAAGTCGCTGGCGCTCTTACAGGAGCTATAACCCTAGCGCGCTTATCCTAGCGTTTGCTAAGCAACGAGCCGCCGCCGCCGTCGCCGCCGCTCCTGCCGCTGCCGCCACCGCCGCCGCCGCTAGAAAGCCCTGCCCCTACTGCGCGCTATATGCCTAAGCCTATAATAGAGCGCGATAACGCATACGTATATTGCATCGTACGCAGGAGCACTAGCAATCTCGATTGTTAGTGCTTTAATAGTACCTTTGGTGCGCGTTGCATTTGTTATATAGTATTAAGCAACGGCTGCTAGCAGGCTAGCAGACCTCTCCTCGCCTCCTAGGAGGCTATTGTATCGGCCCGCGCCTGCGGCGCCTCTAAGAAGGAGGTGGCACTACTGCTTAATATAGTAAAGGGTGCGCTTTAGAGCTTTTATAATACGTTTATTAAGTCTTATTAAGTTCTAGGCTGATTTTAAAAGATGGGAGCGATTGGACCCTAGTGCTAGGAGGGCCTGCCACTCCTGCGAGTAGTAGTGCTGCTGCCTCCCCCGCTCCTAGCGTACCGTTCCCGTTCGCTCCTAGCCCCTCCGGTTTGGACCCGTTCGCCCCTATCGCTGCCGCCGCCGCTTCTGTTCCCTTTGCCTCTGCCGTTGCAGCTGCTGCCATAGTCTCCCCGTTCATCTCCCCGGCCCCTGCCGTCGCCGCGCCCGTCCTCGCCCCCGCCGCCCTTGCCCCTACCGCCCCCGTCGCCGTACCCCCCGCCTTCGCTCCTGCCGTCGCTAGTATATTCGCCGGCGGGCCTCTGGCCGAGGGAATGCCGGTAGGCCTTTCTTAAGAGGAGATCTATGCGAAGCTCTTGGCTATAGCGTCCTAGCTCCTGGCCCTAGCTAGGAGAATCTAAGAGAGGGTCGCGCCTTGTAATAATAGCTTAAGAACGTTACCCATTCTATATTTTTAAAAAAGGAGAAGCTTTTGCAGTGCGCTTTGCAAAAGAAAATAAATAAACGTAACTATAAGAGAGTAGGAGCTTGTAAGTATAAGTCTCTTAGTAATAAGTAACTACTTGCTAGCGAGTGCGAATTGTTAAACAATTATTTAAAAGCTTTAGAGGTTTAATAAACGAACGAAGCTCTTAAACTTCTAGCGGTCTAGGTTCTTAATAAGCCTATCTGCGTATATCTCCTTAATAGGGAGGTAGATTATTTGAAAGCTTCCTCTTTAATACTCCTAGCGGATCTATATATTACTGATTTTAATATATTAAAGGCTCGTTTTAATCTTCTTATTCTCTATAACAATTAGCCGAATCGTCTATTAGTTATTATAATATATATTCTATTTAAAGAGGGAGTCTATGCGAATCTCCTTAAAGAGGCGTTTTATAACTATCATCTCCTTCGCAGTAGAAACCATACTATAGAGTTCTGCTTTAGTAGAGGAGAGCGTGATAGTCGCTTGGCGATTTGCTTTCTAAATAATCGGTCCTTTAAATAGGAAGAAGACGTATCCCTAAGAGGATCTGCGGGTCTTTCGGTTATCTTTAAAAGAAGCATTTAAAGACGCGACCAATTGGTATTCCCTAGCCTTAAAGCTATAGGCAATTCCTAAAAAGCGCGTACTATATAGGTATTAAAGCGTCTAGTCCGCGGCTGAGAGGTGCTTAGAGCTTGGATTAGTTAAGAAGAAAGATAGTTAAAAGGCTGCAAACGCAACGTCTAAGCGTATTATAATCGCTATATAAAGAATAGAGCCTATTTTCTCTTAATACTCCTTTACCTTTTCTAAGGAAGCTTGCCCTAAGTTTTTAACAAACTCCTTCTTTAGTAGTAGAGTACTAGGCACTCTTCCTATATCAGCTCCGAACTTTTAAGCGATCTTCTTAATATAAGTATTATAAATTAAGAAGATCCTCTTTACCTTCCTATCCCGAATAATCCTTACTCTAAAGAACTAGGAGATATCTCTTATAATAGTAAGCTCATACGCCCTCTTTAAGTCTTTAATTAGACGAGTCGCCTAATCTAGGTTAGAGGCCTTATATAATACTTGAATATCGTTAATATAAAATGCTATAAAGACTATGCGATCCTTTATTATGAAAATATAAGGCTCCTTACTTAGTGGCTTGAGTTGAAGGCCCTTAAGCGTTCCTGCGAAGTTCTTATACTATAGTGCCAGAGAGTCTTTTAGCCTATAAAGCGCGCAGTCCAGTTCTACTACTATACTAGGGCGCTTAAAGCCATCTGGTAGGAAGTATGTGACTAGAGTACTCCTTAGGTCTTTAGGAGCATTGACAAACGCGTTAATAACGTCGAACTGCTTTACTTCTATATCGAAGTATGTAGCAAGCGCTATTAGTACCTTAAAAGACCTTGCTATAAGCGTAGCTGCGTAGGTTGAGAAAATTGAAGCTTCGTCTTAGAGATCCCCTTGTATAATTAGCTATAATCGGCACTTTAGAAGCTTGCCAAAGCTATTAACCTTATAGGTAAAAACCTATTTCAATAGTATTAGCAGAGGCTTTAAGTAATCCCTTTGTATAATTCTTTAGCAACTCTGAGATTTTAAATTCCTAATCTCCTAGCGCCCTCCTTCTTTAAATTGTTTGCTAAAAGGGTGCTTCTTTAGGTCTAGCCATCCTTTTGAAGGCTTCGGCAGAGAGCCTTAGTGCTATAGGCGGTTAGGAGACTGCGCTCTGTCCTTTGCCCAACTATCAACTGCAGCTTTAATGATTGTATAAACCGTTAAATAGTCCTTCCTGTCCTCCTTTATCTATTCGTTTACTTAAAAGGTTGATATAAACTCTTACGTATATAAGGAGTAGGATAAATTAATATTGCTTTAAAAGAGCATATACTTTAAAGCGGTAGCATACACTTTTAAAGTCTCCTATTGCTTAACGCTTAAGCGTCTTATCCTCTTTTGCTTAAGAAGAGGGAGTTCCTCTTTGCGCTTTTCTTTATAGGTCTCCTCCTCTATTTTTATTATTACTAGAGGTTCCTTTAAGAGTCTAAGTGGCTCTATCTCTTAAGCTTATAATCTCTGAGCTAGTATTACAACTTAAGGTATTATATTATTAGGGCCTACTCCTCTTACTAGGTCGCTTCTTATAAGACTGTTAGAGCTCCTCCTAGATCTTGGCAGTAGTGCCTTTAGCTTTCTACTAGAGTTTACTAGGGCCTGCCTTTGTAATCGAAGACTCTGTCTTAAAGCCCTTAAGCCTTTTCTATTCCTACGTAAAATGGCGGCTAAAGATCTGCCGATTGCCTTATAGAACTTATCTCTAAAGACTCCCTTAGAATCGTCTACAGTTCCTTCTTTGATAGGGCCTTTATAGGGAATTATCACCCTTAAGCTTTAGTCGCTATTTGCCTTCTTAAAGACTGGCGAAGTAGCTTCTAATTCGCTTGCTTCTACCTTTGAGTTTCTAAGTAGGTCTCTTAGAGAATTTGGATTTAAGTTAAGGCCTTCTATATCATTAGTTAAAGGCTATAGAGCAGCGTCAGTCTATAATATAAGCTCTTCCTATACAGCGGCTTCTTTTATAGCGATTGCATTTAACCCTATAATAAGCTCCGATTCCTCGAAAATGCCTTCGAACTTAGCGTTTTAAGCTCCCTCTCCCTCTCTGATCAATTAGAGGGTTATCTTAAGTTCTTAATGCAATATAGGGTTTACGCATTTAGCTTTTGGACTATAGAAGAGAGACTTATCGAATTCGATATTATGAGTCGTTATTACTCGCTAGAGCATAAGAACCTAGATTTTATAAACATTAAAGGTAATATATCTAATTAAGTAACTTAAGTGCCTTTGTAGTTCAATTTTAAAGGTTCGGCGGTCCCTCCCTGCCTTCCTCTCTTTAATTAAAGGGTATACGCAAGCGCTATATGTATAAACGCAACTCTAGTCAGGCTTTAAGCTCGCTATTATCTACTTAATAAGCAGCGGCTTATAAAATCGAAAATACTACTTAAACTAACTATAGAGAGCCTTACTTAATAAGATCATCTTCTTCTTAGTAAGTAAGGAGATATTATAAAGGTACGTAGCAGCCTTTATAACCTTTGGCCAAAGGCTTATTAGAAGCCTAGCGTAGATCCTCATTTTAATAGAGCGTTTAATCAACTCCCTTTCTACTTACTCTGCGCCGCTATTAGGTTAGTATATATAGGCAGGAGTAAGCTCTAAATCGATTCCCTCCTCTTTTACCTATCTCTAGTACTTTATAAGAGAGTCTTCCCTTAGGGAGATTACTAAAGTATTATTATCTTGCCTAATCTTGCAAATAGAAAGCCTATATTAGCGTTTCACCTATGCTTCAAAGGCTTAAAGGACCTCTATAATTACATCTCTGCCCTTTAATCTTAGTAGGAACGTCTAGAGTATACTACTATACTCGTCCTTAATTAAAAGAACCTATAAGCAACTATTATATAAGTTATTTAAAAAGTTAAAGAGATCCTAGGAGATCTTAAAGAAGGGCTTTAGAGATCGGTTCTTAAAGGTAGCGCAAGAAATAACTTGCCTAGCAGACGCTATTGCGCATATAGGGCACTTTAGCCTCTATATTCCTCTGATCTTCACTCCCTTAGCGCACTTGACTAGCGCTTAGAGAGCCTCTGCGCCTAAGTGGCTAGCGCAAAGGTACTAAGTGTATGCGTTATTATCCCGCACCTTAGTAGGTGTATAGCTAGACTAGAACCTATTATAAAGCGTCGTCTTAGCTATAGGAAACGCTATTAAGGTAAAGAAGTCATATTAAAGCATATTTAGAAGATCTAAATAGTTAATAGGCTTATATTTAAAGAAAACGAGATTATAGTAATACTCTAACTAAGCTTACTTTATAGAATCTCTAATGCTCCTAAAGCGCAAAGTGAGGTCTACCCTAGAGTATTAAAAACCCTTATCCGCAAGGAGCCTTTCTAAGATAATATTAGTAGTAAATTCCTTTATAATAGCAACGTTACAAAGCGTTATCTTTATAAAAGAGCCGTTACGCTATAAAAGAGAGTCTGCTATATATCTATTACCTCTCTTAATAATTAGAAGTCTTAAGGTACCTACTTTAACATATTACTACGAGTTGCTAGAAGGCTTAAAGGTGCCTGCAATAAGTAAATCCTTTAAATTAACAATATGAGTAGCCGCGCAATTATTAAGGAGCGTACTTAAGGAGAGCGGGTAGCGTTCTAGCTTAAAGAGGTAGTAGACGTTGAACGATTCTTTAAAAGCGTCGAAGGCAAAGGGATCTATTATTATAAAGATTAGTAAGTTCTCCCTTTTGCTACTTAAACCGTCCTCCTTAGAGGCTAAAGCCTTTCCCTTGAATTTGTCAATCGCTATTACCGCAATATCATTCTCCTTAAGCTATACTTAAAGACCCTTGAACTGGTCTCCTGCGTTTAACGCCTTTTGTATTCGTAGGACCTCTTCTCGCAAGGGGAGAACCTTTATGTTTTCCTTACGCCTATCTATAGCATATAACAGTTTCCGATAGTCCTAAGGCTTCTAATAGTGATTTTTAAAGCCTCTACAAGGGCACTTAGGCCTAATCTCCCTCTTAAAGCTTGTAGAGCGATTTCAGGAGCTACTCGCTAGAGCCTGCGAAGGGGTTTTAGCATCTAGGAGAGACTCTTGAGTAGCAAAAACTGCTAGCCCTTTATTATCGATTGCTCTATTAGATTCAATACCTGCTAAAGCGCGGCTTAACTATATTAGGTTATGCTTATATAAGGTTCCTATCTACTTATTAGTAATGATTTCCTCCTTTAAGCGAGTCGCCTAACTTAGATTGATTTTCATTGCAACTAAGTCTAAAAAGTTAATAACTCCTAATCTCCCTTTGATCTTAAAAAGACTATGTTATTCTACTAGGCGGTATGCCTCCTGCTACTCCTAGATCTACTACTAAGTATTAGTTCTCTTAGTCTTGCCTTAGCGTAGTATATCGCGATACTAGAGCCTTATCTAAGACTGAATAGCCTTATCAGAAGGTGCAATATCACGCTTTAAAATAGATACTAGGCCTTAGAGTGAGAGTTGCTAGTTTACCAAATTGATATGCAGGTTGTTAGCAGGGGTTCTACTTATAAGAGTATCTCTATCAAGTATTAAGGAGGAGAGCTTCTCAGCTTGGATTTGTGCTTAGGCCATCGCAGAAGCTAGAAGAGTTCTATCGATGGTCTTAGAGACCTATTTGAGTAGTAGCTTATAGTATTTGCGTTAGGTCTTCCAAGTTTCCTTGCGCAGGTAGTGCTCCTTTATTAGGATTTTATATTTATCCTTAATATCCTTATATAAAGCCTATGGAGGAGGAGCCTTTGACGGGTCTCCTAAGGGAAAGCGGGTATAAATCTGTTCGGATAGAGTCGCTATATACTCTTTATATAACCTCGCGTATACTATGCAGAGGTTAGCCGTTTCCAGTTCCTTAAGCTCCTATATAAAGGGAGCTTAAGGCTCAGTCTTTATAATTGACTTAAATAGGAGTCTTAGATCGGTAAAAATGGTGATATTATAAAGCTTAGCGAAGAATATATATTTACTAAACCACTTTACCTAAGAGGCAAAGGTATTAAAGCAAGGCTTAGAGATGCTTAAAGAGTTAGACATATTGAATAGAGTCTAGTGAAAAAGGTTGGATATATAAATGAAGTTTGCAAATAAGGTTCGATTGGAAATTAGAGATTTGTTAATTGAAAATAAAGGTCCTTCGAGTCATTATAAGTACTCGAAAAGTCGGTCAGGAGCTTAAAGGGCCCTTTAGCCGGTTGTATATAAAGAGAAAGCATATTAAAGTGCTCATAGGGCTTATAACTATAGTACGGTCGGCTAGAGGGCCTTCATTAGGTCGCTTAAGAGGCTTGCTAATATAGATAAAGATAATTAATTATATTATTATCTAATATATATATAGTAAGGAGACTTCGGAAAGAAAAGGGAGAGTCTATGACTCAGCAGGAGTCACGTAGAGGGTCTCCAGAATAAGTGGAGACTCCGCCCATTCTGCACGACATCTATTTAGTTCATAAGTATAGGATAGAGTGACTTCTACCTTTATACCTTTAGCTTCGCACTACTCTCTATATTTCGATACTCCCTATAGGAGGAATACTAAAGTATTATTATCGCTCCTTAGAATACATAGGGAGAGGCTATAATAGCGCTTTACCTATGCTTCAAAAGATTGAAGAGCTCCTAGAACTAGCGTTAGGGACTTATAAAGTAGAGTATATCTAAATAATTTCCTACTAAATTTATCCTTAATTAGGAGAAGCCAGCTTTCTAAGGAGAAGCTCGATATACTATAGTCAAATAGGTCCTAGGAGCACTTAAAGAACGGTCTTAGAGCTTTAAAATCTGACTCTCTCTTAAAAGGCTTTTGCTTAGCTTTTACCTAAGCGCAAGCTTTACAATTGATTTATAGCTTCCCCTTGATCTTTACCCCCTTTGCGTTTAGTATAAGCTTCTTAAGTGCCTTAGCTCTTAGATAGCCTGATCGAAGGTGCTAAATATCTGCCGAATCGTTCCTAGCTCTTAAGAATACGCTACTCCTTAGGGGTTTATATTAGCTTTGCAGACGCTATTATAAAGTAGGGAAAGCTAAGCAAGTTGGTTAAGCATAGCATAGCGAGTTGGAAGCGTTATAAAAGTTGATAGGCTTATATTTAAATACTATGACGTTCGACCTACGCTTCAGCTGCTTTACAACTACGTTATTATCTACTATACCCCTTTGGAGCGTCGCGTCTAAGCCTATATACTATACCTTAGCCTTTTTTAAAAAAGGCTTTGAGATAATATTAATATTAAACCTATCTATAAGCGCTACGTTCCTAAGCTCTAAGTCTCCTCTATTAGTAAGAACCCCTTTTATCAAATGTATACCCCTCCCCCTTATTGGCAGACTTAAGCTCCCCGCTTCTATATAGTCCTAAGGATATGCGATTTTTAATGATCTAAGAACTAGAAGCTCCTCTCAATTAATAAGGTGCGTCGCAGCGCAGTTATTAAGTAGGGTTATATTCGAAAGAGCATAGGGAGCTTTAAGGGTGGAGTATATTCCTAGGGTAAAGTCTTTAAAGAGAGCTAGATCTAGGAAGGCGGCGATGATCTTAGATTTGCCGCTTCTTAAAGCTTTAGCAGATGTTCTTTCCTTAAATTGATCTATAGGAGCTTGTTTAATATAGGAGAGCTTAGCTCAAAGCTCTTTCTATTCTGAGGAAGCAAGGTTTTCATGCGTTCTTTTGACCTTATCATAGCTAGGGAAGTTTTAAAGCGTACCTTCCTTAGCGCTAGTTAAGGCGTATTTCAGCCTATTATACTCCTTTAAGTTCTAGAAGTGATTTTTGACCTAGGGGTAAGGGCACTTTTTAACGCTTCCCTTAAGAGCCTTCTTCGCCTTGCCTTTACTTAGTGCTCTTAGATTAGTATAATCGCTTACTCCTTTAAGCGAGGCGTATACTCTAAGGGTTGCCTTTGATAAGGAGCTTGCAAGGCTTTACTCTATTAAGCTTAAGAACTAATTAATATAGTAGACTATATCTTTTCCATACTCCAGACCTAGCTTATTATCTCTAATAAGCTTTGCCTAGGTCTGCTAAGACCAAGTGGGAGCTTAGCGGTAAACCGATTGTAGAAACTTTGTAATTGCAAAGGAGCTTTAAACCTCTGGGATTCTATACGTTCGTACTTCCTAGTAGATCTCTCTAAAGCTAGTAAGCTAGGTCTTCGGGTCTACTTTACTACTTCTTATTTTAAAGAGCTTGTTATTATAGTCTTCCTGAATTGACTTTATTATACTAACCTCAAAGGGGGCTAGTTCCTTGCGCAGGTACTCTACAATCTATTGAATTGACAGTTTCCCCGCTTCCTTGCAGTTATATTACACTACTCAAAGTAATATAAGGTATACTATCTTAGTAATCCAATAGTATAACTAAGTGTAAGAGCTCCTATTCCTTTTCTACGTTTCTACTAAGAGATTATATTGCATTACTGCTATTTTATACTCTAGCTCTATATCTTTAGCTATTATCTTCGCAGGTAGTAGTAGAGCTGGCGTTTATTAATCAGTAGCTTCCTACTATTAGTACAACTTGTAGTAGCTTTGCAATACTCTTTGGTCCTATCCTTCTATAATTTTTTCAAGCTGCGGCGGTTCTATTTCTAGATTTAGCAGATATAAAGCTTCGTTCTTATAAAGCAGAGCTTGGTTTCCCGTCTCTATAGCATACAGTTTAGGGTTATTAACCTATCTTAGCTTCTCTATATGCTTCTGGAGGCGTAGAAATTCGGCTTGAAACTCTAGCTTAGCGTACTAAATACGCTATGACTTCCTATCTTAAAGTATAACTCCACTAGAGCTAAGCTCCTAAGCTTCTTTTTACTAGTATTTGCTTATATTGACTAGGATGGTAAGGAGTATGGTATTAGTTAGCTAAGAGCGTTAGAACGTTGAGTTAGGTTGTATAACGCGTATAAGCGAGGGAGAATAGATGAAAAATAATAGTAAAACCTCTTTAAGAAGTCTTTAAATATAGTAGATTTTTAATCGTTTGCTCCTTAGGAGTTGCGAATAGTGCTAATAACTATTGTGCTATATTTAAAGGTAGATTCTTAGTAGTGGCAGAAGCTTGTAAAATTCTACTTTAACTATATACCTAAGCTCCCTTTATAGAAGTGCTCCGTGGCCACTTCAGGGGTATATTATATAAGCCAGTCCTCAGATGCCTCAGTGCCTGAGGCTCCTTATGGCGCAACAAATCTACTTATAGGTTTGGCTTAAGAGTCAATTTTTATAATATTACCTTTAAGATAATATAAAGTCCATCTTTGATTTTAGCCTTAAAGATTACTTTATAATTATTATTTATAAACTATATAAATTGATTATTAAAAACTCTTATATAATTTAACTCTATATAGATCTTATAGCTAGATAAAAGATTAATATCTAAGCTAGGTATAAGAAGAATATTTTACAAAAGGAAAGAAACGCTAGTAATATTTATCTCTATTATACCTATTAAGTCTATATATAACCTTCTACTACTAACCTTAATAAAGCGCCTTTTTATTTTAATAAGTAGGCCTCTAAATAGGTAGGATTTATCAATTATATATGCTATATAATTAATATCATTATACTAATCGGATTCAAAGATCTTATAAAGATCGGCTTTTAAGATATAGGCATTTTCATTATAATTATTATCTGAATTATATTACGGCCGTATCACGTGCATATCATATTAACAGTTATATCACATATCGAAGTCAGGTATACGCTAGGGTAGTAGGGTGGCTAGATCATATGCACGCTAATAAAGCACCTATACTTATTTTAAAGGAGCTCTATAAGAGACTTTCTCTTCTTCTTTATCTTTTCTTCTTAATTATATAGCGTACCTCTTAAGGTAATACAGTCAGCGTCATTCAATTCTCGCCTTCTATACGCTTAAGAGTAAGTTGTAATATAAGAAAAGATCAACTCAACCTCTGCTAAGAAGCTTAATATCGACCCCCTTTAGAATCGTCATTTCGAACTGCCTTAAGTAACTCGATCTCTTGATCTCGACTTCTATTATAAACTGCCTTAAGCAACTCGTATATAGCGCCTAGATCTTACTGATTTAGTTTTTAAAGAAAGCTGAAAAACGACCTTTAAATATAAGATTAGCTCGTTTTTTCGACCCCTTACTTCTTCTATTTAGCAAACGGAATTTCACCTTCAATTTCCATTTAGAAAAAATTATTTACTATACCCTCGCTTTGCTAGCGTAGGCTGCTACCTAAAGCAGTATAATAATGTGGAGACCTGAGATGGATAGGTCTTATGACATATATTATATAATTGGCGCAGGCCGGTAGGAGGATAAAAGGGCCACCTTCTATATATAGAGATAGCGCGTGTCGCCATAGTACTGAATATATCCTATACTTAGGACTTATCCTTAATATCTTATTTAAAAGAGCCCGCTTATAGTGCTTCCTCCTTTTGTTTTTAAGTCTTCCCTTAGGCCTATTCTTATATTGTCTCCTCTTTAAAGTTTTATATTAGTGACCTACGCAGGGACCGATTTCTTAAGATTTCTATCCTTATATAACCTTATCGATCTCTTGGTTCGCAGATAAGAGACCGGCCTTTAAAATATATCTTTAAAACACTTATAGCATTTTAATTAACTTTAAAACCCTTATCCTTAATCGCCTAGTTATTTAGAACTATCGATTTTCATTTAGCAACTATTAATAACCTTAGACTTTCCCTTTTCGGCTTTGCTTCGAAAACCCTTATTCTCTTTCTTAATTCCGAGATTTTCGGAATTTTCGGCTTCTTAGTATGAAAAGTTTAGCAAACCTTATAATAGCAATCTTAAATAGCAGTGGTTTTAAGTACTTAAGTAATACTAAGCGCAAACTCCAATCGGAAGTGCCTCTTTAAAATCCTTAGAAATCCGAATCTGATAATTCAATCGCTTTAGCTTGATAAAACTCTAAAAATTGCCTTAGAATCGTCTTTAGAGACCCCTTTATTCTAAAGACTAATAGGAATTGGCCTAAAGGCTAAGAAGAATCTTAGATATAAACCTTATCTTAGAAATTAGTTTTAGATTAGGTAAACCTTATCTTATTGCAATTAGTTATAATACTCCTATTAGTTATTTAATACCTACTTAGAATCTCTTAGCAAACTTAGATTAAACTTTTAGCAGAATCCGGAATTCCACTCTTAGGCTTAGCTTATAAGTAAGAGGATAAAAAGACGTCTTTAAATAACTTAGGACTGCTACCTACTTTTTTAATATTAACGCTTGAAAATACTAATAATAATAATAATTTTGAACTTTTCACTAACCCTTTATTTGAATCTTTTTAAACTCGTCTTAATCACTCTAAGATTGACTCGGATTCTAAATGCTCTTTAAGCCCTTTTGAATCTCGAAGTACTCCTCTTAGCAATCAATCTTATAATATTAAAGCTTCCCCTTTGCCTCTTATAGATTCTATTAACTTAAACGGTTAGTATAAAATGATAATGGCCGCATTTAAGGCTATTATTAGTCACTTTCCCCTCCTTAATTCCCCTAGCGCTCCTTACTTTATAAGCGCTAATATTACTGATTTCCTTAAGTAATATAAGGAAACTTATTACGATTTTAATATTATGTAAAAGGATATGATTTCTCGACTTCCTTACTACTATAATTATATAAGCAAAGATATTATCAAATCCCTCCCCGAATAGAAAACGCATAGTTTATAGGAACTCCTTATTAAGGCTCTTAAGTCTGAATTCTAAGAATTTGATAGATAGCAGATTCGCGATACCTTGGCTTTCTTAAAGGAATTTGTTCTAGTCACTTATACTTTTAAAGAACTTAAAAACTACTATCAGACTTTTACTTATATATTAAATACCTTAATTAGCTAGAAAATACTTAGCGAAGTTGAAAGAGGCCGCCTTTTCTTGCTTAGATTACTTATTGGCCTTTAAAATAAGATTATTAAGCATTTTAGGATCAATAAGCAAGACCTTATAACCTTCGCCTTATTTAAGGAATTCTCGGCCTTTGCTTTGAAATCAGATCTTAGTAAGAGAACTATTAATGCTATAAAGTAGGAAAAAGCCCCTACTCCCTCCTATACTAAAGACCTTAAGAGCCTGGTTTAAGAACACTTAAAGGCTTTGGAAGTTATAAAGGAGGCAAAGAAGAACCTAGTGGTTATACCTTTTACTCGCAGTCCTAACCTAGGAGTAAGATCTAACCTTAGAATTGAGGAACTTAAGACCTAATTTGCAGAACTTCGAATCTAAAGCTTAGAAACTAGGATTAATAATCTCTTATAGGAAAAATAGTATATTCCCTAATTTAGTAATAGGTAAAACTCGGCCACTATAAGCTAATATAGTAGTTCCTATTACTAGACTCTTGCTTCTTATCATTCGGAATAACCAGCTAATATAAGAACTTAATAGTTGATTAAAGAAGGAGAAATTAATCCTAACTAGCACTCTGCTAATATTAATACTATAAGGTATTAAGGGAATAGTAATAGAAGACGACTAACTTGCAACTTTTGTAATAATAAAGAACCTAACTGCGCTCTATATAAGTATTACAACGATTGCCCTCTTTTCTATTGTTTTATTAACACTAGGGTTATATATATTAATAAGTATAGGATGCTTTGCATTAGAGATCCTAGGCTAGAAGCTATCCTTATTAAAAAGCACTAGAATCGCTTATAATTACAGACTATTCAAATGATAATATATAGTATAAAATAGGACGAGAATTTAGTCGAACGATAGCGTATTATAGATATAAACGCTAAAATTCCAACTTATATATATACTAGTCCAATTAATAACCTACCTAAGGGAGTTCTTAAGGACCTAGCTTCTGATTAAATAGCTACGGAAGTTAAAGGCATTTCTATCTTAAGATAGGTTAATAATAATGTATCTACTAATATTAATGCTACTTCTGTATTTAGAAACCCTTAGAATACTTAGCGTCCTTCTAGATCTACTACTCTTTTAATACTAATAAAACTAGCCAAAGTCCAGAAATCAATGCGTGCAACTTAGGAATCTTAATATAGAGTCCAAATGCTAAAAGACACTTAACAATTTAGAACTGCAGTAGATAAGGATGAAGCCGATATAGTAGACGAATTGATTAAAGATATAATAGATAAAGATGGCTTTAAGCTTAAAGATTAAGAAGTTGAAGTTATTGCGCGGACCCCTGACCCTAAGCGAAAGAGATAGATATTAAAATAAGAGAAATTCGTTAATAAATACGCTAGTTCAATTGCAATAGAGAAAGCTATAGAGAATATTATAGCTTAGCAAATTAACCTTACGTTTAAAGACCTATTTAGTTTGATTAGACGCTTTGATAAAGTGCTAGGAAAGCATATCCCAGTTGCTTCTAAAGATTTGAATAATAATAAGGAAATGGAAATTGTAATATAAAAGAACTTTAAGAAGCACTTAGCCTTAATCAAATGTCTTTAGATTATAAAAGACAAAGGAACCCAAAGGTATTACGATATTATAGCAATAGCTTTAATATCTTAGAATATCAATTGAAATTATTTAGCAATTGCGATAAAAAGCCCTATTGTTATTTGTTTTATAGAAGAATCAGTTAAAGCAAAGGCTTTGATCGATTATAGTTTAAAAGTTAATGCAATAATTAGAAAAGTGGCAGAAATGGCTCAATTAATAATCGTTAGCGATCGACTCCTTATTTATTTAACTATCTTTAAATTGAAATACAATTTTAATAGATAGGTGAAAAACGTAAAGGTTAGAGTCAGAGGAATTATTAATTATACTAACTTTTTAATAATAGAGAATTCTTTAAATGATATTCTTTTAAGAATACCCTTTATTTTAGAATCTCAGCTAATATTTAACTATCCTAAAGATAGGCTTATAAAAGCTAGCCTTTAAAATACGGATCGATCCTTAAAAGGATAAATAGTTATCGCAAGAGATATAGCCGAATTCTAAAATAAGGTTTTAAGAAATGATTAGCTAATATAAGGGCTAGGCTTAATGCTAGTAAAGGAAGGCACTTAGCGAGGAGTTATAGCGAAAGAAAGGTAAGTTTGCCGATTTTGAATAATAGCGATTTGACTTATAGTCCTAGACTAGGAGTCAAATCTGGAATTTTGAAAATTGGTGCAATTGGAGTTTTATTAGCTTAACAATTAAGAAAAAAGAAAAATAAGGTAGAGAAGAGAGTTTGTTTTACAAATTTCGATAATTTACTAATCATTTTGAAAAACTTAAAAACTATTTATAAGCTAGACCCGCAAGTGAAAAATAATAAAATTACTAATAATATTTCCATCTATGCACTTTAAATTAACGACTTAGAAAATCTTTTATTTATTTTTAAAAAGGAAAATTCGGATCGTTTTATAGGATTTGATAAAAAAGGAAAGAAGTAGAGAAGTATAGTACTAGCTAATATTCGAACTATATATAAAAGCAAGGCCGATAAAGTATAACTGGTAGATTAGAGAATCTTTAATAGCTTAAAGCCTAAAGGACTAGATGATTAATTTGAATAAGATAAGAAGCTTCAACCTTTAAAGCTAAGTAGCAAATTCGACAAGTTTATTATAGGTAGATTTTCTAATAAACTTATCGGATATCGATTAATAAAAGAACGTTTCGATATGCTAAAAATTAGAGAAGACTTAATAGAGTAAGAATGCGAACTACTTTATAAAACCTTAATAAATCGAAAGGACGCCTTAGCTTTTAACTAGATAGAACTTGGCCAGATTCGAGAAGAGGTTACGCCTTATATTAAGATTAAGATAATACCTTACGAAGCCTAGCAAGAGAAAACATTCGAGGTCCCTAAAGCTCTTTAAGAAAAGGTAATCGAAATATTAAAGGATAGGCTAAAGTAAAGTGTTCTTAAGTTTTATAATAGCCCTTATAAGAATAAATAGTTCCTAGTTGCTAAAAAGGAGAAGGGAACTTATAGACTAATAATAGTAGTAGTAGAGATGAACCAAGTAACTATTAAAGATGCTAATATTCCTTCGAATATAGATAAGTTCTTAAATGAATTCGCAGGATTAACCCGCAGCTCTCTTATTAACTTCTTCTTTAGATATAACCAATTCATTCTTAATGTTAAATCGAGAGATATAATAGCAATTCAAACCCCTCTTAAGCTACTTCAGATAATAAGATTACCTTAAGGGGCTATAAATTCGATCGCTTAATTTGTGTCGTGCTATATTTAGAGGTGGATTCTCAGTAGTGGCAGAAGCTTGTAAATTTCTACTCTAATTGTATATCTGAGCTCCCTTTATAGAAGTGCTCCGTGGCCACTTTAGGGGTATATTACATAAGCCAGTCCTTAGATGCCTTAGTGCCTAAGGCTCCTTATGGCGCAATACACCCCCTAGGTGAGAAGCAGCTCCTAGCTAGGCTCAGCTATAACTAGCGCCAGATCTAGTATATAAGACTCCTTTTTATACTCCTTAGCTTTTAAAATAATGAAAATTGCTTAACAAAGCTGTAATAAATGAAAGAGGGAGCGCGTTCCAGGTGCTTCCTCTATGGAATGGAAGCTAAATCAGGTGATAAAGGAAAGTCAACAAAGGCAGCGCGCTTATAAAAGTATGCGTTTTTCCCTTATAAAGCTTTCCTTCCTTATACTTCTTCAAATAATCACTTTAAAATGGAGAATAGCAATAATAACTCTAAGGAGCGCCCTATTAGGGCTACTATTATAAGCTTCCTAATCGTGCTCCCTTACTCTTACTAAAGACTTATAGCGAAGTCGTTATACTTAAATATAGCTTAGAGCTTCTTAGCGCGGTAGATAGTAGGAGGATGATAACGCGCCTAAGACGTTCGATGTAGTAATA
Source organism: Diplocarpon mali (assembly GCA_024741835.1). NCBI lineage: Eukaryota > Fungi > Ascomycota > Leotiomycetes > Helotiales > Drepanopezizaceae > Diplocarpon > Diplocarpon mali. The sequence goes on from JAENRP010000015.1 coordinate 79,193, forward strand.
CCCCTAAGAGGGAGCGCGCCTCCTCCCCTCCCCGCCACCCCTTAGGCTATAGTTCTTAAAACACCGGCGGTCCCTTCTATAGCTCCCTCCTTCTATCGCAAGCCAGAGCAGGGGCTAATAAGGAATATACCATATAAGGGGTGCGTTTAGAGCTTCCTAGCTAGGAAGTCGGCTGGCGTATGCTTTAATAGCACAGTAGGAGTATGCTGCTTTTGTTATACAAAAGGAGGCCACGCGTGCTAGGAGCTTCCTATTAGCGCCTTAAAGGCGTAGGAAGATTATATATTCTTATTAGAAGAGAATAATAGTAACTCCGCAGTACATTCTCAAGCTCCCTCTAAGTGGTTTGCCACTAATAAGCAGTTTAAGGCCTCGCCACCACTAAGAGGAAGGTAAAAGAGGAGCTTCAAAAGGCGCGCCAGAGAGAGATAGAAGAGGTAGTATTATTAGAGGGTATATTAATTATAAGCTTTCTCATACTATAGCTAATAGCTTCCTAGAACCAGTTGGTCAAAAGCTCCTGCCGCCGCCGATTATAGCACCTCTTAGCCTTGCCGCCTGCCTTGCAAAGGCTTTTAAGGCTCCTGCGGCTGCTCCTATTATTACTCCCGGCGTTGCTCCCTAAGCGGCTCCTAGGGCTATGCTACTAAAGGAGTCGGTTGCTTCTCAATAGGGACGCGCCCTTATATTATTCGCAAAGCTATTAGAGGTTCTGATTATCTAAGGGAGTTAGTTTTAAGCCTTCCTATATATTAGTATAAGGAAAATTGAACCCTATCTTACGCTTCCTTCTTACTTGCTATTATAAAGGAGATATAAAAGGATTATAAAGCATTTAAAATACTAGCTTCTCGACTAGACCTCTTGCGTCTTAAAGGTTCAAAAGCTTAATAAAGCTCTCGAACTTTTATCAAGGAAGGTTTTTAGTAAGGCCATTAGCGTGCATATCCTTAATAGGGAGATAGGCCACTTGAAAGCTCCCTTTTTAGTACTCCTATCGTAGCTATATATTATATATATTAACGTATTAGAGCTTCGTAGAAATCCTTTAAGAGTCTCCTATAATAAGCCGTATTATCTATTGATTATCGCAAAATATAGACTATAGAGCTTCTACCTTAAGCTATATTTCCTTAAAGAACCGTCTTAAAGCCATTATCTCCTTCGCTATATATACTACTCCTAGGAGCTCAGCCTCTATAGTAGAAGTAGTAACTGTCGGTTGCTTTAAGGCCTTTTAAACGATTGCTCCTTTAAATAGGAATATAATAAAACCGTAGAAGGAGCGCCTTATCTCTAGATCATCTGCAAAGGAAGCATCTAACGATACTATTAGGTTATTTGATCTGCTAAATCGATTATAAGTAATTCCTAAGAAGCGTATATTAAAAAGGTAGCATATTATTTAATTAATAGCTTTAAGGTATTTAGAGCTTAGGTTTATATAGAAATGAGATAGCTAAGCGATTGCAAAAGCTATATCTAAGCATAGTATAATAGCTATATATAAGGCGGAGCCTACTTTTTCCTAGAACTCCTTAATTCTCAAGTAAGGAGCTATTTCGTAGTTCTTTTTAAGTTCGAAGTAGGGGAGCGGCGTACTAGGGAAACGCCTTATATTAAGGCTAAACCTCTTTGCTATCTTCTCGATATAAGCGTTATAGAGCAGAGTAATTATACCTTGCTTCCTATCTTAAGAGACTCTTACCCTTAAGAACCACTTAATATCTCCTATAGCTGTTAATTCGTATGCTTCGCGCAGTCCCTCTATAGTCTTCTAAGCTTCTTTTGCATAAGAGGAGTAGTATATTACTTATATATCGTCAACGTAGAAGGCTATAAACACAGTCCTCTTTTTATTAACGAATATACAAGGCTCCTTACTAAGAGGGGTAAGCTTTAGAGACTTAAGAGTACTAGTAAAATCCCTATACTAGAGCGCTAGGGAGTCTCGAAGGCCGTATAAGGCGCGATCGAGCTCTACTACCTTATCTTTCTACTTCTAACCATCTGGTAAGAAGCAAACAACTAGCGCGCTCTAAGGGTCTCTTTTAGCATTTATAAAGGCATTAATAATATCGAACTATTAGAGCTCTATATCAAATTTAGCAGCTATTACTATTATAATCCTGAAAGATCTTAATGCGAGCATTACAGCATAGGTAGAGAAAATAGAAGCTTCTTCTTAAAGATCTCCCCTTATTACAATTCTTGACCTAAAGCGGCTAATCTCCCTAGAGGAGCTTAGCTTATAGGTAAAGACCCACTTTAGTAGTATAGGCCTTATTATAGCCTCGCTTCTATCGATCACTCTTTAGCAATTGCGCGCTTCTAAGTTCCTAATCTTAGTTCTAGCTCCCTCTTTAAATTGCTCTCTAAAAGGATGATTTGCAAGCTCCTTCTAATAAGTTAGCGCTTTAGGAAACTTGTCTTAAGGTGGAATTAAAAGGGTAGAGTTTCCTCTAGAGCTTCTAGATTGAATCGCCGCGGCAACGACGCAGTATACCGCTTTATACTCTTCTCTATTAATTCTCGCAGGCTCCTAACTTAGTTAAAAAGTCGATATAAAGCTATTTACCTACTTTAACTAATATGTTTTAAGTTCTTCGAGGGCTAATAGGAGATCCTTGATATACGTTATATATATAGCATTCCCGCTTCCTCTTCTCCTTTTTAACCTACGGAGCGGTATAGGTACTATTTCCTACTCCTTATCAGGCTTCTTACGTTTTTAAAAGGCCCTTATATCAAGTACTTTAAGCTAAGCTTCTATTAGTTTTAAAGAGCTCCCTCTTTTAGTATTACCCTTAAGAGCTTCTATATCCTAGCATAGCTTCTGATCGATCGGTGCTTCTAATAAGAGCTAGCGTGCTTTTTCACCAGTTGCCTATAGTAGAGCTTCTAATAATTAAGGGGCCTGCTCCTGCCCTTGCGATTGCTTAGTCCGTATAGTAACTAGAGGCCTGGTATTGCACTTCCTAGCAGAACTAGCATTTATAATATCGCTTTCGACGCTCCTTCCAACTATTGATAGTTGTCTTAGAGCGTTTAACCCTTTGCTATTAGGCAGCTGCTCCTAAGTAGCTAGGGTAGAAACGCTATAAGTAGCCTTATAGGGAACGACCGCCCTTAATAGATCTGAGCTTAAAACTTCTATCAGTAATAAATTAATAGGCTTACCTCCTACTAGGTTATCCGCAGGCTACTTATCTAAAGCTCCCTTTATATTCTTAATAATTAACTTAGCGTCTTAAGCTTCTTCCTCCTCCTCCTTAATCATTTATATAATCTCTTTAATAATTAAGAGCAGATGGCTAGCCACCTTTTCATACTCTTTAAAGTAGAATTTAGACTTATCGAACTCGACGTTTTAAGAGATTATAACCTTTCGAAGCTTAAGCACCTAGATCCTATATATATTAGTAGCGCAGTAACCAACTAAGTATCTAATATACCCTTATAGCATAGTCTTAAAAGCTCTCTTATTCTTTAAAGCTTCCTATTCCTTCGCTAATAGGTACGCGCGCGCTTTATATGCCTTTATATTCTTTTATTCTAGTCTTAAATCGGTAGTAAGCTTTATAATAATCTATAGATTATACCACCTAAAGTATTGTCTAAACTAAAGCTAAAGCACCTCATTTGGACTCTTCCATCCCTTGCGCTTTAATAGGCCGATATTATAAAGGTATATTACAGCTAGTATAGCTTTAGGCCATAGGTACTCCAAGAGGTTAGTAGAGATTAGTATAGTAAGTGCCTTTTTAATAATCTCTACTCCTACTCTCTTAGAAGCTCTATTTAGTTTATAAGTATAGGATAGAGTGACTTCTACCTCTATACCTTTAGCTTTATACTACTCTTTATATTTCGATACTCCTTATAAGAGGAATACTAAGGTATTATTATCGCTCCTTAGAATACATAGGAAAAGGCTATAATAGCGCTTCACCTATGCTTTAAAAGATTAAAGAGCTCTTAGAATTAGCATTAGGGACTTATAGAGCAGAGTATATCTAAATAATTTCCTATTAAATTTATCCTTAATTAGGAGAAGCTAGCTTTCTAAGGAGAGGCTCGACGTACTATAGTTAAATAGGTCTTAAGAGCACTTAAAGAACGGTCTTAGAGCCTTAAAATCTGACTTTCTCTTAAAAGGCTTTTGCTTAGCTTTTGCCTAAGCGTAAGCTTTATAATTGATTTATAGCTTCCCTTTGATCTTTACCCCCCTTGCGTTTAGCATAAGCTTTTCGAGCGCCTTAGCTCTTAGATGGCCTGATTAAAGGTGCTAAATATCTGTTGAATCGTTCTTAGCTCTTAAGAATACGCTGCTCTTTAGGGGTTTATATTAGCTTCGCAGACGCCGTTATAAAGTAGGAAAAGCTAGGCAAGTTGGTTAAGTATAGTATAGCGAGTTAGGAGCGTTATAAAAGTTGATAGGCTTATATTCAAATACTATAATATTCGACCTACGCTTTAGCTGCTTTACAACTATATTATTATCTATTATACCTCTTTAGAGCGTCGCGTCTAGGCCTATATACTATATCCTAGCCTTCTTTAAAAGAGGCTTTAAGATAATATTAATATTAAACCTATCTATAAGCGCTATATTCCTAAGCTTCAAATCTCCTTTATTAGCAAGAACCCCTTTTATCAGATGTATATCCTTCTCCCTTATTAGTAGACTTGAGCTCCCTGCCTTTATATAGTCCTAGGGATATGCAATTTTTAATGATTTAGGAATTAGAAGCTCCTCTCGATTAATAAGGTGCGTTGCAGCGCAATTATTAAGTAGGGTTATATTTAAAAGAGCGTAAGGAGCTCTAAGGGTAGAGTATATTCCTAGGGTAAAGTCTTTAAAGAGAGTTGGATCTAAGAGGGCGGCTATAATCTTGGATTTGCTGCTTCTTAAAGCTTTAGTAGATATTCTTTCCTTAAATTGATCTATAAGAGCTTGTTTAATATAAGAGAGCTTAGCTCGGAGCTCTTTCTATTCCAAGGAAGTAAGGTTTTTACGTATTCTTTTAACCTTATTATAGCTAGGGAGGTTTTAAAGCGTACCTTCCTTAGCGCTAGTTAAGGTATATTTCAGCCTATTATACTCCTCTAGGTTCTAGAAGTGATTTTTGACCTAAGGGCAAGGGCACTTTTTAACGCTCCCCTTGAGAGTCTTCTTCGCCTTGCCTTTACTTAATGCTCTTAGATTAGTATAATCGCCTACTCCTCTAAGTGAGGCGTATACTTTAAGGGTTGCCTTTAATAAGGAGCTTGCAAGGCTTCGCTCTATTAAGCTTAAGAACTAATTAATATAGTAGACTATATCTTTTCTATACTTTAGACTTAGCTTATTATCTTTAATAAGCTTTGCCTAGGTCTGCTAGGACTAGGTAGGAGCTTAGTAATAAACTGACTATAGAAACTTTATAATCGCAAGGGAGCTTTAAACCTTTAGGATTCTATATGTTTATACTTCCTGGTAGATCTCCTTAAAGCTAGTAAGCTAGGTCTTCGGGTCCACTTTACTGCTCTTTGTTTTAAAGAGCTTAGTGTTATAGTCTTCTTAAATTGACTCTATTATACTAACCTTAAAGGGGGCTAGTTCCTTGCGCAAGTACTCCACAATCTATTGAATTGATAGTTTCCCCGCTTCCTTGCAGTTATATTGCACTGCTTAAAGCAATATAAGGTATACTATCTTAGTAATCCAACGGTATAACTAAGTATAGGAGCTCCTATTCCTTTTCTACGTTTCTACTATAAGATTATATTACATTACTGCCATTTTATACTTTAGCTCTACGTCTTTAGCTATTGTCTTCGCGGGTAGTAGTAGAGCTGGCGTTTATTAATTGGTAGCTTCCTACTATTAGTATAACTCGTAGTAGCTTTGCAATACTCTTTAGTCCTATCCTTCTATAATTTTTTCAAGCTATAGCGGTTTTATTTCTAGATCTAGCAGATATAGAGCTTTATTCTTATAAAGCAGAGCTTGGTTTCCCGTCTCTATAGTATACAGTTTAAGGTTATTAACCTATCTTAGCTTTTCTATATGCTTCTGAAGGCGTAGAAATTCGGCCTAAAACTCTAGCTTAGCGTACTAAATGCGCTATAACTTCCTATCCTAGAGTATAACTCTACTAGAGCTAAGCTCTTAAGCTTCTTTTTGCTAGTATTCGCTTATATTGACTAAGATGGTAGGAAGTATAGTATTAGTTGGCTAGGAGCGTTGGAACGTTGAGTCAGGTCGTATAATGCGTATAAGCGAGGGAGAATAGATGAAAAATAGTAGTAAAACCTCTTTAAGAAGTCTTTAAATATAGTAGATTTTTGATCGTTTGCTCCTTAGGAGTTGCGAATGATGCTGATAACTATTGTATTATATTTAAAGGTAGATTCTCAATAGTGGCAGAAGCTTGTAAATTTCTACTCTAACTGTATATCTGAGCTCCTTTTATAAAAGTGCTCCGTGGCCACTTCAGGGGTATATTACATAAGCCAGTCCTCAGATGCCTCAGTGCCTGAGGCTCCTCATGGCGCAACAATTTGTCTAAGTAATCTATAAGATACTAGTGGATTATATACCTAATATTGCGCTCCCTTATATAGATGATATAGGAGTAAAAGGATCAAGATCATTCTATAACTATAAAGAAGTTCTCCTTAGTATACGACAATTTATAATAGAATATATTCAGAACCTAGACTAGGTACTTATACAATTCGAAAGGGTAAGAGCAACGGTTAGTCCGAAGTTATAATACTATCTCCTATTGATGGAAATTATTAGTTTTATTACTGATTCTAATAGCCGAAGTCCTTAAAGGGCTAAAGTACTCAAAATCGACAAATAGAAGAGGTATAACGACGTGGCAGAAGCTCGCGCGTTTATTAGAGTTATAGTATACTATCGCATTTAGATCAAGGATTTCGCTAAAAAGGCAGCACCTATTTACTCCTTGTTTTGGAAAGGGGCTGAGTTTCAATAGGAGAAACCCTAAATAGAGGCTATAAAACAACTGAAGCAAGCGTTGCTTAAGGCGCCTTATTTGATCAAAATAGACTATAGAGCCGACGCTAGGCCAATTATACTAATAATTGACGCAAGCTTAATCGGATAGGGTGCTATCCTTTAATAAGCTGATAGCTAATAGAAAAGACATCTAGCTTACTTTGAAAGTAGTCTTTAGAATCTAGCGGAGATAAAGTATAATACTATTAAACGGGAATGCAAAGGCGCTTTAAAGGTAATAAAAAAGATAAGAAGCAACCTTTATAGCACTTACTTTATTCTTGAAACTAATGCTAAAGTGCTAGTAGAATAATTGAATAGAGCTGCAAGCGACCTACTAAGAGCCTTACTAATAAAATGGATTGCTTAAATAAGACTAATAGACTTTGAAGTCAAACATATTTTAAGAATGAAAAACACCGCTACTAATAGCCTTTTAAGAAGAACTTAGCCCTACCCCTTTGATTTGATTAAAGAAGATAAAATAGATATTAATAAGTAGGTAGAAAACGAAGTTGGTTATCTATTAATATATCGCCTTAAAGGGACTCGACTCGTAAGCTTAGCCCGTAAGTTAAATAAGAGAATTTTATCACCTAACTACTTAAGTGACTTTAAAGAAATCGCAAAGTTTTTAATTACGCTTAAATAACTAAAGACAGTTGCTCTTAAGGATTTTCAGAAATTTAAAGCTAAAGCTTTGATTTATCTAATATAAAGAAGACGATTATTTAAAAGAAGCAATAACTCATTCTTTATACGACTCTACTTAGATAATGAAAAACTAAGGGCTAAAGCTATCTAGGATATTTATAAGGAAACTAGCTACTAAGGAGCTAAGTCCACTTACTACTAACTCTTAAGAAAATTCTTTTAGAAAGGCTCTTTTAAAGATTGCAAAGCTTTTATAAAGAGTTGCGTCCCTTATTAGAAACGAAAACCTAGTCGTAAGGAAAATCCCTTATTCTTAACCTAGCTATTAGGCCTTTTTTATAAAGTCAGCCTTGATATTATATAAGTACTAACTACTAAGAATAGGATAATATATTTTACTTTAGCAAAGGAAGACCTATTAGAATGGCTTAAAGGATAACCTTTAAGATCTACTAACTTTAAATCTATTGCAAAGTTCCTTTAGGAAGACGTAGTCTATTGCTATAGACTTTTTAGCAGATTAACTATTAATAGAGGCCTTGAAAACAAAGGAGTAGTTAAAGCTTTCTTACGAAAATATAGTATCAAACGGGTTCAAATCTCAGCGTATAACTCAAAAGCTAATAGAGTGGTAGAACGAGGACACTATAATATTCTTAATAGTCTATCCAAAGTTACTTATAAAGGATTTAAGGATTAGATAAAATACTTTTATAGAATACTCTTTGCTTATCAAACGATAATCTATAAACCAATTGGAGTTATACTATTCTTCCTTATCTATAGCAAAGAGGCATAGCTCCCTCTTAAATCCTAATAGCTTATTTGGAGATTGTTCAACTATAGTTAAATTCGGAACCGTTCTAATTTACTTATAATAAAATGCTAACAACTTAAGCTCTAAGATATAAATATAAAGGAAATCATTTTGCAAAAGAAATAATATTAGGAAAAAGCTAAGGAAGCGTAGGCTGCTTCCAAAGTACTTAAAACGCACCCTATTTGAAAAGATAATCTTATCCTAATCTACAATATTACAAAAAGTATTAATATATTAGTAAATACTAAACTTGACTATCGATAGCTTAGTCTATTTAAGGTTAAATCTGAGTAGAAAGATAAGGGATACTATTCTCTTTAGGAACTTGATAGAGTTGATATTAAGGGAACCTTTGCAGCTAACTGACTAAAGCGCTTTTATTAATGCGACTAGACCTTGTTCCCTTTAGAAAACGAATTAGAAATTAATATAACCTCCGAATCCTCTATAGGAACCGACGGCGATATAAGCAATTTTAAACCCTTAGATAAAGACTAAGATTTTTCCAATTTGACTTATAAGCCGGTCTTACGAATAAAGAATATTAAAATACCTAACTAATCGCAACCTTAAGTTATTATTCCTAAAATATCTAAAGAACGTAGATAGGAATATTAAACGATTTCCTAGCCTATCAATTGTCCTACCTTCTTCTAATCCTTATTTTTACATTTTCGGCGAGGTCGCCTCCTTTATTATTTAAAATATAGATCTTTTAAGATCACCTTAAATTCTTGCCTACTTTAACTTATTTTGCATTCTTAATATTAGCCTTTAATTATAGCATTCTTATTACTTTCCTTAAATAATAAATAAAAAGTCCAATTTCCTTAATATATATATAGCAAACCTATTGCAGCTTATATGCCCTTTTAATTCTTATACCCTATTAAACTTTCTTATTTATACTCCTTATCTTTTATAAGCAATATGCCTTTAAAGAACTCATAAATGGTTTTATCTACTACGATAAGGGATAAATAAGCATTAGTTATAAACTTCTTTTAGGATAGCAGAGCCATTGCATTATTAGAGAACTTTAAATCGACCTACGTAGCCTTAGGAGATATAGAGTAATAAAAACTCCTTTTAGCTTATGCGAATGCTATTAATAACCTTTTAACCTAAGTGGCCCTTGGAATTCTCCAATTTGATGACTTCCTAATTAAAGAATTAAGACTGAAGGAAATCTCTAAAGAGGAATTCTTAGCCGACGTAGATTAATATATAACCTTGGCCGACACTTTTAAAATAGACTGAAATAAAAGGGAAAAATCTATTCGACAATTGGATAATTTAGCTACTAATAAGAGAGGACTCCTATTTCATTTGCGCTTTTTAATAAATATTGATTCTAATAATAGAAGGCGAGTGTTATTAAAAATTCTTAAGGAAAATACTCCTATAGCTAAAGCTATATAGATTCTCAATTTCTTTATCATTTAAGAAGGAGTAGTAAAATTCTAAGGCAATCGAATTCGCAGTCGCAAATTTGTAGGCTTATCTAATATAGTACTTATAATAGCTGATAGGGCTATAAAAAGATCAAATTAGGCTATAGATATTACCCTACTTAATAGTACTATTATTAATATATTAAGGCTCTGCGCTTCTGCTTATAGTTTGCTTATTTTAAAAGAGAACTGGACTCTTATACTAAGGTTTGAATAAGATTTCTTTAATAATAAAGAAGGGAATTGGTTATTTATAATTAAGCCTGCCTTGAAATTCGCTTCTTAACTTAAAGATATAATAAGTGCTAAATTACGTAATTTGACTTGCGGTCCTGGACTAGGAGTTAGAAACGAGAATTTTAGAACTAGACCTAACCTGCCTTTTATTAAAATGATTCTAAAAACCGCTGCTAAACAAACTGCCTAAATGCTTAGTGTAGCCTCTTTAGAATTTTCAAAATCTTTAAAGGACTTTCCTTTAGCTAAACGACCTATTTTAACTTAACCTTTAAAAAGGATGGATCATTTAATAGCTACCTTAGCTGATTTGCAATTTAAAACCAAAGGATTGCGCGCTCGCTTAGACTCCTTCCTTAACAACTTAAAGGAGCTAGTTCTTAACTTCTTTATATTTATATACAACCGTTTTAGAAATAATAATATAAGGGAAGACCCTATTCCTACTGCTTTAAAGACAATTGGAAGAGCTATTAAATAGATTTAATAGCTTATCTTAGATGAGTTCGCCCTTATAGATATTATTTAATTCTTTAATAATTATAGAAGTTAAGAACCTAGTCTCTCGGATGCTAAGCGAGACTATTTTATCTTATAAGAAAGAGAATGCAAAGAGGAATCTATTGATTAGGATATTTGTAATTATAGCAATGTGCTTCAATCGGTCATTCTTAACCTTAAGCTTAGAGAATGATATAATATTTAAGTGTCCTTTATAATAAAGACTCGCTTTCGATAGTATCTTCCTAGCGTAGAAATCGAAGGGAGAAGACTTTGCGACCTTTATATTCGCTCTCTTTCGATTTACTATAGTCTTAATTATAAAGGATTTGATATTAACGAAACTATTAAATACCTCAAACTTCTCTATATAGTAGAAGATATCGATCTTTTTCTAATCCACTTTAATAATCAGTTCTTTATCTCTTTAAGGATATGCAAATCCAACCTATTAATAATAAAGGCATCTCTAGGTGCTGTAAAATTCAAGGCTAATCCCGAAGCCTTAAAGGTATTAGAGCTAATTGAATGGAACAATTCTTTCTTTTCGATATTATTAAGTAATAAATAGTAAGAGGAAATAGAGGAAGAAGGGTCAATTGTAATGCCTGAACCCTTCGGATGCCGCTTCTTAATTGACAATTTTACTACTAATAATAGTGCTTTTATAAGTACATTCCTCTCTATTATAAGATAAAAAGTAGAGATATACCTTTATCACTTCTGCCCTATAGATAACGCAACCTTTATACCTTCTTATTTTCTCTATAATATAATATTCAATCTCACTTAATAAGTCCTTCGGATGCATTATAGACTCTACCTCTTAGCTATAATAGTGAAAAGTAAAGGAGCCTATTAGCTTATAGCCTACCCTGAACCTCCCTAATTAATTGGCCTTAGTCTTTACAATCAAGTTGTTTCGATAAAGAGGGATGCAAGTGCTGCTAATAAAGAAATTCCGATTTTCTGACTCTTAGGCCCGGCTCGCGGGTCAACTCCCTTAACAATAGAACCATTGACTATTATATGATTCCTATTGTAAAACAATCGATTAGAGAATTTGCTATATAGGAAAAGTCTTATAAGTCATTTATACTTATACCCTATTATCCTAAGAACTCTTAATAGATCTTATTAAATCTAGCGCAGAGCGCCATATAACGAAAAGAGCTAAATACTAAGGAGAAAATTATCTTAAAGGAATACGTTTCAAACGATACTACTCCATTCTTAGTGTTTACAAGACAAGGTACATTTGTTAATCTCAATTCGGAACGGGAACCTAGAAAGGGCGGCTTTTTAACTATTAGCAACAACTATATAGAAGTTATTAGCAATAATTCACTTAAGAACAGTACCAACCTAGAAGATTTTCTCATTGACTTACTTAGTATAAAGAGACTAAGTATAGTAAGATAAGGTGCGGCCGGAGAATCTTCTGCAAAGTTCTATATAACCCTTAGGATAATAAAAGGCGGTCTATTATCAGAGGCCCTTGTAGGTAGAAGATTATAAAATAACCTATTAGTAGTAATAGCTATAAAGGAGTTGTTCTTAAAGGATGTGGCACAATTGATAATATATCTAAAGAAATATAAGCAAGAACTTTTTAACGATTTTACTAATACTTAAAAGCTGGTGCAATAACTGGAACTATAGTTATATAGCGACAAATCCTAGGCTAAGACGAAAGGCACTAACGATAATATTAAGGCTAATAATATGATTGACGAGATAATTCTTCTTAAGAAGTATAGCATTAAAAAGCCTTATGCAAAAACCCCTGATACGACTCCTAGGCCTAGCCTGCGATTCAATCTAGAGAAAGGTAAGGCTAAGGAAGTCGTGGCTATAGAATCTCCTACTGCGTCCCCTTTAATAGTAGATGACTCTCTAAAGAATGATAATAATAATAAAGAGGATAATAATAATAACGCTGCAATATAAGTCTCCCTCCTTATTAGTAGAAGCTATCAAACTATACTAGCATCTTTACAAAATACTAAAGCTCTTATAATACTAAGACCAGACTCTTCCAATACTAATAGCGAACTATTAAGAAGAAGTAGGCGCTTTATAAAGAGAGTATTGTCTGGTAATAGTTCTTCCTATCCCTTAAAGAGAACTAAGGAAAATTAACATCTAGGTTAGTACTATTTTTGATTATTTTTACAACTCTATAGCTTATTTGTTTATTTTGTTAGTTTCGTTTTCTGACTCCTGGGCCTGGCCTATAGGTGAAAAGTGTATAAAAAAAAATAAAAAAAAAAAACTCTTTTTTTTTCCTTTTACCTTTAATAATAATATAGCCCTAGTTTAGGCCTTTTGATATATTAGTTTTCTCGCACTTAAGGTTTGCTAGTAATTGACATGCTATTGCCTTAACCTATATTGTTTTGTATTCTTTGCTAATAGTAGTAGGAGCTACTACTTTTGTTATTTGGGATATATATAAAGACCTAAGATAGATAGGTCTTATAATATATATTATATAATTGGCGCAGGCTAGTAGGAGGATAAAAGGGCCACCTTCTGTATATAGAGACAGCGCGTATCGCTATAGTACTAAATATACCTTATACTTAGGACTTGTCCCCAACATCTTGTCTAAGAGAGCCCGCTTGTGATGCTTCCTCCTCTTGTTTTTAGGTCTTCCCTTAGGCCTATTCTTGTGTTGTCTCCTCCTTAAAGTTTTATAATAACTTTTCTCTTCTTAACTCTCTCCCTCCTTTATAAATACTCTATAATATATTAATCTATACTTATTAATAACTCTCCTTTTACTCTTCGAAGCTCCTTACTCCTTCCTTCCCTCGAATATAACTCGACTCTTCGAAGAACCCTCCTTGCGAATAAGTCATCGACCTTCTTTATACTTCCTATCGACCTATACTTATCGACAACTCTTCTTACACTCCTTAAAGCTCCTCACCTCTTCGAAGCTCCTTACTCCTTCCTTCGAATACTTAGGTACGAAACTAAGGGACTTATACCTATATATATATATAGAGACTTAGTCAGCCTTAGTAGGTTATACTATACCATTAGAGACTAGGTCAACTTTAGTAGAATAATAAGCTTTAGATCCCTGGACCCTACTTCCCCAGATTTGCACTACACCCTTAGGTAACCTTATTGCAACTCTTAATTAGTAAAGAGATATAATCCTAAAGTAAAACCTTCTTTCTTAAGATCTATAAACCTATAATACCTTAATATATACTCTATTAAAAGGCTTTAAGAATATATATAGCTCCGCTTATACTAATCTTCCCCCTTCTAAATAAGTCACTATTTAATATTAAGTCCCTTTAAACTAAACTAGATAATATAAAGAGAGTTAGTACTTAAGACCTCTAATCTTATACCACTTAAAAGAAGCGAAAGGTTAACCGCACCTCTACTACTAGGCCTTACTGCTACTAGTTCTACCAGTTCTATAGGCCTTACTGCCAACCCTAGTCCTAGAGATATTCCCCCTCCTAAGCCTACTTAAGAAGAAACCTCCCTTAGTACCGATTTTACTCTTAGGCCTAGACCGCAAGTGGATTCTCGAAATACCCTATTGCTATCGATTAAAGTTAAGGAAGAAGTTATACTCTCCTTAAAGACGTTTACCCTTACTATATTAGCTCCTCTCTTTTCAGCTGCTTAGCAGGCCGAAATCGCGAACCTTATTAGCGCTGCTATAGCCGCCGCTCTTTAAAATAATATAGCTGCCCCTTCTTCCTTAAGTGCTAGCCCTTAGAATACTCGGTCCTTTACCGCCGACTTGCTGCCTCCCTTAGACTACTACCTCTTAATTATCCAACCTTTAGTCTTAGCTGTCGACCCCTATCAAATCAAGTACCCTTAAACCCATTTTAGCAACCACTAAGGCAAAATCACTTATAACGCTTAAAAGATAGCTATAAAGGTATTTATTCAAAAGTACTTAAGTAACTTTACTTTAAGAGAGGACTAGATCACTGCCTACTTTAAGTATATAATAGGTAAAGCTTAAAACCTAATCCTATAATATATAGATCCTATCTTTACTAATAAGTTTATATACGCTACTAACGTCCTTAAGGTCTTAAATTAAAGGTTCTTTAACTACAATTATATTTAATCTGCTAAGCTCAAATATAGTAGACTAATTATAGGTTTATTATTATATAATAAGTTCCGATCTAAGTTCGTTACCCTTACTATAGCTAAAAAGATCGATTAGTCTCGCTAGTTCGATAATATCTATAAAAAGGTCTCCTTAGCCTTAAAGAACAACCTTCAAGTAGAGAAGTATAAAATAAATAATTGTAACGACACAGAACCGCCGAAGTGCGAGATCAAGTATAGGAGCAAGAAGTGGTGCAAAAGGCGTATTCTATAGGTCTAATACGAAGGAAACGAAGAAGTTAGAGAGCCCTCCCGATAGGAGAGCCCTTCTCCCTTATATACATTAGCAGCTTAAGGCTCTTTGCCCGTTCACGTGATATTATGCAAGAATACCCTTTTGTACCTTCAGGGTCGATTCGAAATAACCCTGCATCAAATCGAGATTGCAAAACCTTAAAACGCTATACTCCCAGGTAATTGCACTAAGTGGAGGTGCAGCCGTTACAATAATAATTATACTACTTTAAATAAGTTCTTAGCTATTGCGGACTATAAGGCTTATAATATTAAGCAAAAAGAGGCCTATAACGCTTGATGAGTCGCCCTTGCTATTGCGTTCTCCCCCTTAAAGGACCGCGTCCCTAGTATACTAAAAAGGGAGTCATAAAGACCTACTGCTATAGCCACCTCCTTAGCTCCCTGCACTCATTCTCCCTTGCTAGCAACTCATTAAGAAAGGTCTGCCAGCCCGAAACCGTCGTCTAGTCTTTGCTACAATTGCAAAGCCCTTAATCACTATATAATAAACTGCTTAAAGCTAAAGAAGCAGGGCAAGTTTATAATAGCTAAAGTTAAGATAGAAAACGACCTACTATTAGGAAACTGCTAAGCTATAGCAAAGACTCCTACTATAGTATAGGTTATAATTTGTAAAAAGACTTGGATTTTAATTCCTACTTATTAATAGGCGGCCGCCAGTTCTTAATTCCTATAGAACTAGCTTAAAATAGATCATTTATTAAAATAGTTGCCTATATTAATAGCAGAGCTAATATTTTCAATATTATTAAGACGTCTTTAGCATACTAGCTCTCCTAAAGACTTAGGGTAAAGTTTATTAAACTGCTTAAACCGATTACCCCTACTGGCTATAATAGCCTTAAGGGAGAAACCATTCGATTCGCTGTCTTATTTACCCTTATAATCGATAAGCGATAAATAAACTTCCCTTTCCTAATTATAAGCTTAAGAGCAACCGACGTTTTAATCAGCAGGAAGTTCCTAAAGCACTATAACCTTAAACAATCCTATAGAAAGGGGAAAAATAGTATCTCTTAGCCTAAGGATATACCTATCGTCTCCTACTTTGATTAATGCATACTAATCGATCTCTTATAGCTAACAAAACCCCTAATAGCCTAATAAGACATCGATTGTTAAGCAGCTATAATAGATGCTAAGGACGAAGACTTAAGAATGGCCTAAGCCCAGCTCTTGGTGCTAGCAAGCAATAACGCCTTGAATCCTACTCCCAGTCCTAGCCTGCAAGTGGCCTCTTATAGACCTAAGGATAGCAGTTTCTTTAAAGACTTAAAAAGAGATCTGAATTATATAAAGAAGGCCTTGCTAAGAGTACTAGACTCCCTGCTCCCTCTTCTAGTAAAGAGAAACACTCCGCCTAAGACAGCTTACTAGATCAGCTTAATCTCAGCCTTAGTAATCAGCGCCCTCTACTACTACTTTATAACTAAGGTAAGATAAGCTATATAAACTTAAGAACTGGCGCCTAAAGAGTTTATATTCGTAAGCTCTATTTACAATCTAAACTAAGAAATCAATCGCCAAGAATTGGTTAGGTAGGCTAAAATTAGCTCCCTTGGCCTTAGTTCGGCGCTGCAAGCTAAGTATAAGAGTAACAATAAGCTAATAGACTAAAAGCTCCTGCCTTAGTACGCTAAGTTTAAAAACGTCTTTAGTCGCTAGGCCTCTGATTAGCTGCCGAAACCTAGGCTAAGGGTAGATTATAAAATCAAGCTAATAGGCGAGAATAACTTAATAATCGAACCCCTTTATCGCCTTACCGATAAATAGCTCTTAGAGGTTAAGAGCTATATTCTTAAGAACCTATATAAAGGATTTATTAAAGCTTCGAGTTCCCCTTAAGTAGCCCTAATCCTCTTTATTAAGAAAGCTAATAGCTCCTTATATCTATACGTTAACTACTAAAAACTAAACGCCTTAATAAAGAAAGACCCCTATCCGATTCCCTTTATCGATAAGATAATAGCACGCATATTAAAAGCTTATATTTTTATAAAAATCGATATATAATAAGCCTTCTACCATATCCGCATATTAGCTGACGCTGAAGACCTAACTACCTTTCGCACGTATTATAGGACTTACAAATATAAGGTTTTACCATTCAAGCTAATAAATAGGCCTACTACCTTTTAAAGGTTTATTAATAATATTCTCCTTAACTACCTCGACGATTTTTACTCTACCTACTTAAATAATATTCTAATCTATTTAAAAAACTCCCTTAACTATAAGATTTATATTAAAAAGATCTTAGGAATTCTCTAACGCTATAGCCTTTAAGCAAATATTAAGAAAAGCGAGTTTGGGATTACTAAGACTAAGTTCCTAGGGTTTATTATCAAAGTTTACGAAATTAAGGTAAATCCTAATAAGGTCTTAATCATTTAAGAGTAGAAATACGCTAAGAATATACGCAGTATATAAAGCTTCTTAAGGTTCTATAACTTCTACTAAAGGTTTATTAAAGGCTATAGTTATATCTACCGACCTTTAATAGCTCTTATAGGAAACGTTCCTTTTAATTTTAATAACGCTTATAAAGAAGCTTAGGAAGCTCTGCGCTCAAGCCTTTAAACGACCCCGATTTTATACTACTATTACCCTTAGAAGTAGATAAGGCTTAAGACCGACGCCTCCGACGGCATAATCGCTAGTATACTCTCCTAACTCTAGGAAGATAATAACTACTACCTAATTGGGTACTTCTTAAAGACAATGAATGACGCCGAGCTGAATTACCCTATTTACAATAAGGAGCTCCTAGCGATTTTTAAATTGTTCTACTAGTATAAGGCAAAGCTACTTAAGGCCTAGAAAACAGTATACGTATATATAGATCATAAAGCCCTTAAGTACTTTATAATAATTAAGGACTTAATAGCCCAGTAGGCTCGCTAAGTAGAGTTCTTCACTAATTTCAACTTCCTTATTATATACCAAATAGGCATAACAAATACGCTAGCTAATATACTCTTACATTAAGACCAGAAGCTAACCCCTCTTAAGGCTAGGAAACGAGCTTTACGCCACTAGCAGCTCTTACCTAATAATAAGCTCTTTACAAAAGTACTTGCTACTAAAAGCGATTCTACTCCCGGGCCTGGCCTACGAGTAACTTCAGCGCAAATCAATTCCACTCCCAGGCCCGGCCTATAAGTGATAACTATACCAATCGCGCTAATAGAGGCACCTGTCGACCCAACGTCTAAGGTTGAGTATAATATAGCAAGCTACTATATTATCGATAAGGTCATTTAAGCTAATAAGACCTCCCTTAAGCTATAGAAGTTCTAAGATAAGGCGCAGAGCTATAGCCTTAATTATAAACTCAGCTAAGGCAAACTCTTCTTTTAAGGTAGACTCGTTATACTATCCTAACCTCCTGAACTGCAAATAGCCCTAATTCGTCATATGCATAAGCAACCTTACGTCGCATATATTAGAATTAGGAAAACAAGGCTTCTAGTAGGAAGAAAATATTATTAGAAAAGCCTTAGCAGCGATATTAGCTCTTATATTTAGAACTATCGTTATTTGAGAATAAAAGCTTATTATAATAAGACCCCCGGTTTCCTATAACCCTTGCCAATTCCTGAACAAGCTTACTAACATTTAATAATAGATTTTATAGAGCTTCCGCTTGATAAACTCAGCTACGACTTTGCACTAATAATAATAGATGTTGAGATAGGTGATACAGCTATCACTCCGATGTATTATTATATGACCCTACTGCTTAGTTAGTAGGATATTAATACGTATATAGCTATAGGTAAGAAAGGGGTAACCTTCCTTCCTTAACTCTTATTAATATATCGACTATCGACCTTTAGAAGTTTCTATTACCTACTGCGCTAACTCACTTAAGCTTAATAGGTTATAAGCCTTAGATAGACTGATAATAGATTATTGACTTCCTTTAGAAAGCACTTGCGCTGCAACTATTAATAGGAAGTTGAACGAGACTTATAGTAAGAGGCGAGCAATCGGCAAATAGGAGGTATGATTCCTTATTTAGCTAACCTATATTGCAAGAGGTATGATTCCTTGCTCTATAACCCCTTTAGTATTGCAAGAGGTATGATTCCTTGCTTTACTATATTTCGTAAGAGGTGTGATTCCCTGCGTTATAGCTTAAAAAACCCTTTTCGATAAGAGGACTTCCTTCCTATTTAATACTTCTATAATACCTGCTATTTAATCATTTCAACTTTTCGATAGGAGGAGTGCCTTTAACTATTTAATTTATTTGATTTTAAACGCAATCTTATTCGAAATGGCAATAGTGTTACGGCCGCATTATGTATACAGTTATATCACGTATTGGTCAGGTGTACAAAGTCAGGTGCCTGCTAAGGTAGTAAGGTGGCTGGATTATGTGCGCGCTAGTGATGCACTTGTACTTATTCTAGAGGAGCTCTACTAGAGACTCTCTCTTCTTCTTTATCTTTTCTTTTTAATTATATAGCGTACCTCTTAGGGTAATACAGTTAGCGTTATTCGATTCTCGCCTTTTGTACGCTTGAGAGCGAGTTGTAATATAAGAAAAGATCAACTCAACCTCCGCTGAGAAGCTTGATATCTACTACCTTTAGAATTGTCATTTCGAACTGCCTTAAGCAACTCGATCTCTCGATTTCGACTTCTACTACAAACTGCCCTAAGCAACTCGTACGTAGCGCTTAGATCATCTTACTAATCTAGTTTTCAAAGAAAGCTAAACAACCTTCGAATACGAGATTAGCTCGTTTTTTCGACCCCTTACCTTTTCCTCTATTTTGCAAACGGAGATTCACCTTTAAGTTCAATTCGAAAAAAATTATTCACTATGCCCTTGCTTCGCTAGCGTAAGCTACTGCCTAGAGCAGTATAATAACTTTTCTCTTTCTAACTCTCTCCCTCCCTTACAAATACTCTATACTACTCTTTTTATCGACCTCATACTTGTCGATAATATACTTATCGATAACTCTCCTTATACTCTTTAATACTCCCCCTCTTTTGCAAAAGCCTTAAATATAACTCGACTTCTTAAAGACCCCTCCTTGCGAATAAGTCATCGACCTTCTCTATACTTCCTATCGACTATACTCGTCGACAACTCTCCTTACACTCTTCAAAGCCCTTTACTCCTTCCTTCGAAACATTCGGGTACAAACTAGGGAACCTATACCTATATATATATGTAGAGACTTGGTTAGCCTTAATAGGTTATACTATACTATTGGAGACTAGGTCAACTTTAGTAGAGTGATAAGCTTTAGATCCTCAGACCCTACTTCCTTAGATTTGCATTGCACTCCTAAGCAACCTTATTGCAACTCCTAATTGGTAAAAAGACGTGATCCTAAAGTAAAACCTTCTTTCTTAAGATCTATGAACCTATAATACCTTAATATATACTCTATTAGAAGGCTTTAAGAACGTATATAGCTCCGCTTATATTAATCTTCCCCTTTTTAAATAGGTTACTGTTTAGCATTAGGTCCCTTTAAACTAAACTAGATAATATAGAGAGAGTTAATACTTAAGACCTTTAATCTTATGCCACTTAGGAGGAGTGAAAGGTTAACCGCACCTCCATTAGGCCTTACTGCTACTAGTTCTCTAGGCCTTATTGCTACTAGTTCTAGTTCTATAGGCCTTACTGCCAACCCTGGTCCTAGAGATATTCCCCCTCTTAAGCCCACTTAGGAAGCTACCTCCCTTAGTATAGATTTTACTCTTAGTCCCAGACCGCGAGTAGATTCTCGAAATACTCCCCTTCTATCGATTAAAGTCAAGGAAGAACCGACGTCTACCCTTACTATATCGGCCCCTCTCTTTTCAGCTGCCTAGCAGGCCGAAATCGCGAACCTCGTCGGCGCCGCTATAGCCGCCGCTTTCTAAAATAATGCTATTGCCCCTTTTTCCCTAAGTGCTAGCCCTTAGAATACTTGGTCCCTTACCGCCGATTTGCTGCCTCCCCTAGACTACTACCTCCCGATTATTAGACCTTTAGTCCTAGCCGTCGACCCTTATCGAATCAAGTACCCTTAAACCCATTTTAGCAACCACTAAGGCGAAATCACCTATAACGCTTAGAAGATGGCTATAAAGGTATTTATTTAAGAGTACTTAGGTAACTTCACTTTAAGAGAGGACTAGATCACTGCCTACTTCAAGTGTACAATAGGTGAAGCTTAGAACCTGATCCTATAATATATAGATCCTATCTTTACTAGTAAGTTTATATGTACTACCAACGTCCTTAAGGTCTTGGATCAGAGGTTCTTTAACTACAACTACGTTTAGTCCGCTAAGCTTAAATACAGCAGGCTAACTATAGGTTTATTATCATATAATGAGTTCCGATCTAAGTTCGTTACCCTTACTATAGCTGGAAAGATCGATTAGTCTCGCTAGTTTGATAATATCTATGAAAAGGTCTCCCTAGCCTTAAAGAACGACCTTCGAGTAGAGAAGTACAAAATGAATAATGATTATACTACTTTAGATGAGTTCTTAGCTATTGCAGACTGCGAGGCCTATAATATCAAGTAAGAAGAGGCCTATAACGCTTGACGAGTCGCCTCTGCTATCGCATTCTCTCTTATAAAGGACCGCGTCCTTAGCATATTAAAAAGGGAGTCATAGAGACCTACTGCTATAGCTACCTCCCTAGCTCCTTGCACTTATTCTTCCTTGCTAGCGACTTACTAAGAAAGGTCTGCTAGCCTAAAGCTGTCATCTGGTCTCTATTACAACTGCGGAGCCCTTGGTCACTATGCAATAGACTGCCCAAAGCTAAAGAAGCAAGGCGAGTTTATAGTAGCTGAAGTTGAGATGGAAAACGACTTGCTATTAGGAAACTGCTAAGCTATGGTAAAGACTCCTACTATAGTATAGGTCACAATTTGTAGAAAGACTTGGATTTTGATTCCCGCCTATTAATAGGCGGCCGCCAATTCTTAGTTCCTATAGAACTAGCTTGAAATGGATCATTTATTAAAACAGTTGCCTATATTAATAGCAGAGCTAATATTTTTAGTATTATTAAAACGTCTCTAGTATACCAGCTCTCTTAAAGACTTGAGGTGAAGTTTATTAAACTGCTTAAACCGATTACCCCTATTGGTTATAATAGAGTCGAGGGAGAAACTATTCGATTCGCTGTCTTACTTACCTTTACAATCAATAGGCGACGAATAAACTTCCCTTTCTTAATCATAAGCTTAAGAGCAACCGACGTTTTAATTAGTAGGAAGTTCTTAAAGCACTATGACCTTAAATAATCCTATAGAAAAGGGAAAAACAGTATCTCCTAGCCTAAGGATATGCCTATTGTCCCCTACTTTAATCGACGCGTACTAATCGATCTCTTATAGCTAATAAAACCCCTAATGGCCTAGCAAGACGTCGATCGTTAAGTAGCTATAATAGACGCTGAGGACGAAGACCTGAGAATGGCTCGAGCCTAGCTCTTGGTACTAGCAAGCAATAGCGCCTTGAATCCCACTCCTAGTCCTGGCCTGCGAGTGAAATCTGCAAACTCGAATCCTACTCCTAGTCCTGGCCCGCGAGTGAAATATGCTAATTCGATTCCTACTCTTATGGCCTTTTGCAGACCTAGGGATAGCAGTTTCTTTAGAGACTTGAAAAGAGATCTGAACTATATAAAGAAGGCCTTGCTAGGAGTACTAGACCCCCTGCTCCCTCTTTTAGTAAAGAGGAATACTACTCTAAAGCCGGCTTGCCAGATCAGCCTGATCTTAGCCTTAGCAATCAGCGCCCTCTACTACCGCTTTACAACTAGGGCAAGACGAGCTATATAGACTTAAGAACCGGCGCCTAAAGAGTTCACATTCGTAAGCTCTATTTATGATCTAGACCGAGAAATCAATTGCCGAGAATCGGTTAGGCAAGCTGAAATTAGCTCCCTTGGCCTTAGTTCGGCGCTGCAAGCCAAGTATAAGAGCAACAACGAGCTAATAGACTAGAAGCTCCTGCTTTAGTACGCTAAGTTTAAGAACGTCTTTAGTCGCCAGGCCTCTGATCAGCTGCTAAAACCCAGACTAGGGGTAGATTATAAAATCGAGCTGATAGGCGAGAACAACTTGATAATCGAACCCCTCTGCCGCTTTACTGACAAATAGCTCTTAGAGGTCAAGAGCTATATTCTCAAGAACCTGCATAAAGGATTCATTAAAGCTTCGAGTTCCCCCTAGGCAGCCCCAATCCTCTTTATTAGAAAAGCTGATAGCTCCCTACGTCTATATATCGATTATTAGAAACTAAACGCTCTGACGAAGAAAGACCCTTACCCGATTCCCCTTATCGATAAGATGATGGCACGTATATCGAAAGCTCGTGTTTTTATAAAAATCGATATATAACAAGCCTTTTACCGTATCTGTATGTTAGCTGACGCCGAAGACCTGACTACCTTTCGCACGCATTATAGGACCTACAAATATAAGGTTTTGCCATTTAGGCTGACAAATGGGCCTGCCACCTTTTAAAGGTTCATTAATAATATTCTCCTTAACTACCTCGACGATTTCTACTCTGCCTACTTAAATAATATTCTAATCTATTTAGAAAACTCCCTTGACTATAAGATTTACGTTAAGAAGATCTTAGGAATTCTCTAACGCCATAGCCTTTAAGCAGATATTAAGAAAAGCAAGTTCGGGGTTACTAAGACTAGGTTCCTAGGGTTTATTATTAGAGTTTATAGAATTGAGGTAGACTCTGATAAGGTCTTAGTCATTTAAGAGTAGAAATACGCTAAGAATGTATACGGCGTATAAAGCTTCCTCGGGTTCTGTAACTTCTACCGAAGGTTTATTTAAGGCTATAGTTATATCTGCCGACCCTTAATAGCTCTTATAGGAAACGTTCCTTTTGACTTTAATAACACTTGTAAGGAAGCTTAGAAAGCTCTGCGCTTAAGCTTCCAAACAACCCCGATTTTGTGCTACTATTACCCTTAAAAGCAGATAAGGCTTGAGACTGACGCCTCTGATGGCGTAGTTGCCGGCGTACTTTCCTAACTCTAGGAAGACGATAACTACCACCCAATCAGGTACTTCTTGAAGACGATGAATAATGCTGAGCTGAATTACCCCATTTATGATAAGGAGCTCCTAGCGATTTTTAGATCGTTCTACTAGTATAAGGCAGAGCTACTCAGGGCCTAGAAAATAGTATACGTATATATAGATTATAAGGCCCTTAAGTACTTTATGACAACTAAGGACTTAATAGCCCAGCAGGCTCGCTAGGCAGAGTTCTTCGCTGATTTCAACTTCCTTATCATATACTAAATAGGCATAATAAATACGCTAGCTAATATACTCTTACATTAAGACTAGGAGCTGACCCCTCTTAAGGCTAGGAAACGAGCTTTATGCCACTAGCAGCTTTTACCTAACGATAAGCTCTTTATAGAAGTGCTTGCTACTAGAGGCGATTCCACTCCTAGGCCTGGCCTACGAGTAACGACTGTGCTAATCGCGCTAATAGAGGCACCTGCTAACCTAACGTCTAGGGTCGAGTACGATATAGCGAGCTACCATATTATTAATAAGGTCATTCAAGCTAATAAGACCTCCCTTAAGCTATAGAAATTCCGAGATAAGGCGCAGAAGCATAGCCTCGACTATGAACTTAGCTAAGGCAAACTCTTCTTCTAAGGTAGACTTATTATACCATCCTAACCTTCCGAACTGCGAATAGCCCTAATTCGTTATATGCATAAGCAACCTTGCGTCGCATATGCTAGAATTGGGAAAATAAGACTTCTAGTAGGAAGAAAATACTATTAGAAAAGTCTTAGTAGCAATATTAGCACTTATATCTAGAACTATCATTATTCGAGAATGAAAGCTTATTATAATAAGACCCCAGGTTTCCTATAACCCTTGCCAATTCCTAAACGAGCTTACTAACACTTGATAATGGATTTTACAAAGCTTCTGCTTAACGAACTCGGTTATAATTTTGCCTTTGTAATTATCGATAGGTTGTTAAAGAAGGCAGTTTCAGTTCTATACTATAATTCGATTAATATAAAAGGCCTTGTAGAGTTGTTTTTAATTCATTAGATATATTATTTTAGCATGCCCGACTCAATTCTATCAGATAGAGGCGCCTAATTCGTCTCTTCCTTTTAGAAAGAACTCTATCAGATACTAGGTATAAAGGTCAAGCTAACTATAGCCTATAACCCTAATGTTAACAGCTAAACTGAGATTATGAACTAGTACTTAAAATAATACTTCAAACCGTTCTACTTATACTACTAAGACAATTGGAGTCGTCTCTTGCCTTTAATAGATATTGCCTAATTGACTTTGCCTTACAAATCCCTAGGGCAAATTTCCCCTTTCTAAGTGCTAAACGGCTATAAAGCTCGCTCTTTATGGAATTTAATTAACTTAGAGCCTTTATAGATAGTAATCGAGAGAGTAAATCGTAAAACGGCGCTTTGCATAGCTATTAGAGCTTAAAAAGTAGTCTAATTCGCTTAGTTGTCTTTGCAAGCATAATAAGCTAAAATGAAACAGCTTGCAGATCTCTACCGCCGGCCAGTTGATTGGACTATAGGAGATAATATGCTAATTAGTATTAAGAATTGGAAACTGGACCGGCCGAGCCGAAAGCTCTCCGACAAGTGGTATGGCCTAGTAAAAGTACTAGAAAAGCTGAGAGAAAGCTAGAAGGTACAATTGCCTGATTCGCTCTATTCGATCTACCTTATATTCCACTCCCACTCATTGCAAAAGTATATTCCTAACCCTTTGCCAGGCTAAGCTTAGGAACCTCTTGCTCTAATTAAAGTACTACTAGAATAAGAGGAATAGGAGATAGAAGAAATAATTGGATCTTATATTCGAGCTAGGAAGCTCGAATATCAGATTAAGTGGAAAGGAGCTAATAAAGACCTTGAATAGTACCTATACTCTAACGCTATAATAGCGCCGTATGCTATTCGAGACTTCTATTTAAAAAACCCTTAGGCTAAGGGGCCACTAAGGGCGCTATTAAGCTGGCTTAGGTCATATAACAAGGGAGTTGACGATTATAGGGACCTAGAGGACAATACGCCTATAGATATAACTGCGTAGGCGCAGTTTTTCAAAGGGGAGGGGTAGTATTACGGCCGCATTATATATACGGTTATATTACGTATTAGTTAGGTGCACGAAGTTAGGTGCCTGCTAAAGTAGCAAGGTAGCTGGATCACGTGCGCGCTAGTGATGCACCTATACTTATTCTAAAGGAGCTCTACTAGAGACTCTCTCTTCTTCTTCATCTTTTCTTCTCAATTATATAGCGTACCTCTTAGGGTAATACAGTTAGCGTCATTCGATTCTCGCCTTCTGCACGCTTGAGAGCGAGTCGTAACAAATAGCTTCCGATTCCGATCGAAATACTAGGCCTAAAGACCTCTAACTCTCTCGAAAGAACTGGTAATAATAGTTCGACGATTTAGAGCTTTACTTTAAGAGCAAAGGCATTGAAATAGCGATTTAAAAGATACTTATTAAATATGCGAGAATAGCCCTTTATACTCCTTCTACCGATTTATCCACTTCTACTTTAATAGCTAATATAACTGCTAAAGATTTGCTAAATATATTAAATAAGCTTAGCCTAAGAGCTTTAGTAGATAATAACTGAGATTCTTAAAGGCAGATTTTAAATATAGAAAAGGAGAAGGAGTATAAGCTGGCCTTAGCTAAATGTAAGCTTAAGATTAATAGAGGTTTAAGCGATAAAGATAGAGATTTTATTTGAATTTATAATAATATAAAGATAAGATAAGATACTTTGAAAGTAAAATACTTTTAAACAACTGCCTTTAATACTTAGTATCTACTATAGTAGATTACTTTATTTTAATATAGAAAAGATAAAGATAGTAAGGATATAGATATAAATATAGACTTTGCTTAATTTATATTATATAAAGTAAGAAGGAGAGTAAGAGCCGTAGATCCTAAGATAGCTATAACTTTTAAAGAAACTCAGCTTTTTAGTTTCCTATTTAATAGCCTCTCTCTTAAGTTTGCTATTGCGAAATAATCTCTTCTTATTTAACCTAACCTTAAGATCTATAAGAAGATCGATCTCCTTTAAACTATCGAGCAAGACCTCGAAGGACGCTTTAAATCGGCAAATGCCGCGTTATAGGGCAATAATAAGCCTAAGAAAAGGAAGGAGCGCAGGACAAGCCCTTAAGCTCATCAGGGATACTATTTCTATAATAGTACTTATAATATTATTAATTATAAAGTTAAAAGGCAATTGATCGATATAGTCGCTAGCTTTAATATTAAGAAGTAATTGAAGCAGAAGTTAAGAAGCAAACTACCCTTATCCTACTAAAGGCCGCAACTACTAAGGAAAGGTAAAGGAAAAGGCTATTTAGCCAAAACTTTAGCAGATACCTCTAATAATAATAGTAGGTTATCTAAATCTAAATCCACTTTTAATAATTCAAATGATAATTATAATAAAGATGCTTATATCTTAAAAGCCGATCTTTATAAGATCCTTGAATCCAACTGGTATAGTGATACTAGTTGTATAGTATATATAACTAATAAACCCTACCTATTTAAAGGCCCGTTT
This sequence comes from Diplocarpon mali, assembly GCA_024741835.1. Taxonomy (NCBI): domain Eukaryota; kingdom Fungi; phylum Ascomycota; class Leotiomycetes; order Helotiales; family Drepanopezizaceae; genus Diplocarpon; species Diplocarpon mali. The sequence goes on from JAENRP010000015.1 coordinate 106,917, forward strand.
ATTAAAATAAAAAGGCGCTTTATTAAGGTTAGCAATAGAAGGTTATATATAGACTTAATAGGTATAGTAAAGATGAATATTATTAGCATTTCTTTCCTTTTATAAAATGTTCTCCTTATACCTAGCTTAAGCATTAATCTTTTATCTAGTTGCAAGATCTATATAGAGTTGAATTATATAGGAGTTTTTAATAATTAATTTATATAGTTTATAAATAATAATTATAAAGTGATCTTTAAGGTTAAAATTAAAGATAGACTTTATATTATCTTAAAGGTGATATTATAGAAATTGACTCTTAGGCTAAACTTATAAGTGGATTCCTTTAAAGAAAGTACACTCTTTACCTTAATATAATTAAGTAAGGATAGGAAGAATAGATGGACTCTTAAGCTAGGATTGCAAGTAAAATTCGCGAAAATGACTCTTAAGCTAGGACTATAAGTAGAGTGTAAGGTATCTTTAAAGATGACTCTTAAGCTAGGATCATAAGTGAATTTAGTAGAAATAACTCCTAGGCTAGGACTGCAAGTAGATTTTATAAATTTGCTAATAATAACTCTTAGGCTAAGACTGCGAGTGAAATTCGCAAATTTGTTAGAGACAACTCCTAAGCTAAGACTGCGAGTAGATCTTACGGTTTTATTAAAAACGACTCTTAAGCTAAGCTTGCAATTGGAAAATGGCAAAACCTCGAACTGCTATTACTAGTCCTTTTTAGCTATTAATAATAAAGTATCGACTGATAATAGGCTATTAAAGCTATTAGAAGCCGAAAGCCTATTAAGGTATTAGCTAATATATAAAAGATTCGCATATTTAAGGCTAGAGAAATTAAGGGGCCTATATAAGGTTTTAATTTTAAAACGGAAGATCTAAGTACTAAAGGATCGCTTAGTATATCGAATTTGCAAACTGATAAAACTTTAAAATCAAACGCAAATTAAGCTTAGTCTATAGAAAGATTCGATACTAGCGCTAATATCTATTAATACTATTAGACTATTTATAACTTTAATTAAAGGAAATAATTGGTTTTTTCAAATAGTAGATAATTCTACTTAGCAAATATAGACTATTTGCGCTAGGACCAAATTTGAGCTTATAAAAAAGCTAGAAACTTAGAAAGTGATAGAGGAACGCTGGACCTAGTTAAAGCTAATAGCTATTAGGTCTAATAACGCATTAGAGATTAGAGTAAAGCTTAATAAATAGGTAAAATAAGGAGTTTGCTATAAACTAACTATAATATATAAAGGTTCCTATTAGAATAGCATCGCTAAGCGAAGCATCTAGCAAATAGAGATTGATTATTGCGCTCTATTATAAGATGTTAACCTACTATTAGAATTCTAAGACCTTGCGATTAAGGCAGACGTATACTTGCGAAATAAAATAGGTAGTAGACTAATAGTTAATAGCACTTGAATATTGCTATATAAGGTATATTTCAAATAGAAACTAAGCCTAGACTATATCTGCGTCTTTAGAAGCATCTACTACTCTTATATTAGCCTAAAGTCCTAGCCTATAGGTATAAAGAGTAAGAAGCTAATAGACTGAGGTAGAGAGTATATATTTATTAGGTATATTAAATAAATAATAAAGCAATAGATAGTATACGCATTAGACCTAAGGCAAGTAATTATATCCTTAATAGTTAAGTTTGATAAATCTTAAAATAGAGGGGAGCTATCCTTAAAGCTTTATATACCTAAAGATTTGTAAGGTATACTATTTAATAGTAATACTATTAAGCCGAACTAATAACCCTTCTCTTTAAGCTTAGGTATATTAAGCGCACCTGCTAATCGACGACCTGCTAATCGCCTAAAGGCCGAATAGACTATTCCTATCGTTTGCGAACTACTTAAAGTATAGAATAACTTCGATATTATTATCCCTTTAATTAAAGCACCTATAATAAAGGATATTCCTAAAATAGGTATAAGTAATAATAAGCCTCTACTATTAGAAAGTAGTTCCTTAGATAATAAGCCTATAGAACCTATAGCCGAACCTACGCCTTTAAAGAGGAATAGAGACTTAGAATCGGAAGATACCTTAGATAAACGCGAGTTTAAGCGTATCTAGGTTATAATAGCGCATAAGATCTATAAGCTCAAACTCTAATAGAGCTTTGATAAAGATAATGCGTTCCTAACCGCTAAGGAGATAATGAAAATCTCTCTTCTAAAGATGTATAATAAAGCTGTTAACGACTTAGAGAATAGAGCAATATAGAATAAGGCAATTTAAGAGGAGATAAGCTCTCTTATTACAAATGGTATATAGATAGAGGAACCGATGCTAAAGGATATAAACCTAGTATTAATAAAGTAGGTCTTTATAATTAAGATATATATAGATAGGACCTTAGAATATTATAAGGCAAGGCTTATAGCTAAAGGCTTCTCTTAATAGTATAGAGAAGACTACTTCGATACATTTGTGCTAATAGTTCGTATAAATACCCTTTGCATATTTATAGCAATAGTAGCCGCTAAGGACCTTAAATGCAGATAGTACGATATTAAAAATACATTTACTAAAGCGATTATAAAGGAACGGATTTTTCTCTCTTGATCTAATAGTATTCCTATATGCGCTAGCTACTCCCTTTATATACTCTGCAGTATCTATAGGCTTAAACAATTAGCCTATAATTAAAACCTTTTATATAGCTTTACTCTAGTAGAAATAGGATTCGTTTAAAGCTTAGCTAACCCTTATCTATTTACCTATGCTAAGCGTAGAATCAAGTTGCTACTATATATTAATAATATTACTATAGCTATGAAAATAACTACTTAATTAGATTAGTTCTTTATAATAATTCGGAAATGTTTTAATACTAAGGATCTAAGGGGAATTTATAAGATCTTTAGCATCTGCGTCATAAGGAACCGCTCTATTTAAGAACTTTGGTTAAATCAAAAGTAGTATATTAAGAAGATCCTAAACCGAATGGGACTTTCTACTTATACTTCTAACTTTAAGCCAAAGCGTATTCCAATCGAAGGAAAGTATAATAAGTTAGAGCCTACTAATGAAAATAAGTAGAGAGGAGATTTGAAAAAGTACTAATAGGATATTAGAGTGATTATATATACTATAGTATATATAAGACCAGATATTGCCTTTATTATTAGGCAACTTAGTCAGAACTTAAAGGATCTAATGATTTAATATAAGAATGCAGTTAAGTGACTTAGAAGGTACCTTTGATTGATAATCATATAGAAGGTAAGATATAGACTAATAAAATATATAAGCGCAAAGCTTAAGGTATATACTGATTCCGACTAGGCAAATATGAAAGGTTAGAAAAGTATATCTGGAAGTGTAGTAATACTATATAGTGGACCTATATTATAAAGAAGTAGGAAGTAGAAATCAATAGCTACTATAAGCATTAAGGCTAAATATATATTGATATTATTAAATTGTAAGCAAGGATTATAAATCGCCTAAGTTCTAAAAGATATAGGTTTTATTAAGTATATTAGATAAGATAGGAACTGTATTAATCTTTAAGTAGATAATATAAGGGCGATTGCATTTGTAAAGAATCTATATTTGCATAAGCGATTGAAATATATTAATATTACTTACTACTTTATTTATAACCTTATTATAAAGAATAAGTTATTAATCACCTATATCCTAATCGATCAAATAGTAGCAGATGGATTTATAAAGCTACTAAAGATAGTTATAAAGTTTAAAGCGTTTAAAGATATACTAAGGTTGTAAAAGATAGTAGGGGCTTAGCAGGCTTAAGGATAACTCCTGGGCCTGCCCTGCGAGTTAGGTTATATAGTCTTATAAAGTAAAGTTTTTTTTTAGATCGACTCTTAGGCCTAGACTGCGAGTTAAGTTACGTAGTCTTATAAAGGAATGCTTTTAGAAATTTGACTCCCGGTCCTACCTTATAAGTAGGATTAGTGATTTTAATAGAGGTTGCTATTGATTAATTATTTTTAATTTAAAGAGATACTTAAAAGTTGGATTAGCGCAAAAGGATAGTTGTTATTTTCCTAACTATAAGTCAATTAGAGTAAGGTCTAAGTAAGGGTATTAAGATAGGTAATATAGCTATTACTCTAATATATTATCATATAACCCTACTGCTTAATCAGTAGGATATTAATACGTATATAGCTATAAGTAAGAAAGGGGTAACCTTCCTTTCCTAACTCTTACTAATATATCGACCATCGACCTCTAGAAGTTTCCGTTACCTATTGCGCCGACTCACTTAAGCTCAATAATAGACCAATTATTAAAGAAGGTAATATTAATCCTATACTATAAGATAGTTGACGCAAAAGGCCTTGCAAAGTTGTTTTTAATTTATTAGATATGCCATTTCGGTATACCTGACTCAATTCTATTAGATAGAAGCGCCTAATTCGTCTCTACCTTTTAAAAGGAGCTCTATTAGATACTAGGTATAAAGGTCAAGCTAATTATAGCTTATAACCCTAATATTAATAGGCAAACTAAGATTATAAACCAATATTTAAAATAATGCCTTTAACTGTTCTACTTATACTACTAAGATAATTAGAGTCGTCTCTTACCTTTAATAGATATTACCTAATTGACCTTACTTTATAAATCCCTAAGGCAAATTTCCCCTTTCCAAGTGCTAAACAGCTATAAAGCTCGCTCCTCTTAGAATTTAATTAACCTAAAGCCTTTATAGATAGTAACTAAGAGATTAAATTATAAAATAGCGCTCTGCGTAGCTATTAAAGCTTAAAAAGTAGTCTAATTCGCTTAATTATCTCTCTAAGTACAATAGGCTAAAATGAAATAGCTTGCAGATCTCTACTGCCGGCCAGTTGATTAAACTATAAGAGATAATATGCTAATTAGTATTAAAAACTGGAAACTGGACCGGCCGAGCCGAAAGCTCTCCGATAAGTGGTATAGCCTAGTAAAAGTATTAAAAAAGGTAAGAGAAAGCTAAAAGTTACAATTGCCCGATTCGCTCTATTCGATCTACCCTATTTTCCACTCGCACTCACTGCGTAAATACCTTCCCAACCCCTTATTAAGATAAGTTCGGGAACCTCCTGCCTTAATTAAAGTGCTATTAGAATAGGAGGAGTAGGAGATAGAAGAAATAATTAGATCTTATATTTAAGCTAAGAAGCTTAAATATTAGATTAAGTGAAAAGGAGCTAATAAAGACCTTAAATAGTACCTATGCTCTAATGCTATAATAGCGCTATATACTATTTAAGATTTCCATTTAAAAAACCCTTAAGCTAAAGGGCTACCAAAGGCGCTATTAAGCTAGCTTAAGTCATATAATAATAGAGTTGACGATTATAAGGAACTAGAGGACAATATGCCTATAGATGCAACTGCGCAAGCGCAGTTTTTCAAAGGGGGGAGGTAGTATTACAGCCGCATTATATATATATTATATTAATAGTTATATTATATATCGAAGTCAGGTATACGCTAAGGTAGTAGGGTGGCTAAATCATATGCACGCTAGTGAAGCACTTATACTTATTCTAGAGGAGCTCTATAAGAGATTCTCTCTTCTTCTTCATCTTTTCTTCTTAATTATATAGCGTACCTCTTGAGGTGATACAGTCAGCGTCATTCAATTCTCGCCTTCTGTACGCTCGAGAGCAAGTCGTAACAAATTATCAGAAGTGGATTTAGGTTTAAATGACCTACTATTATTATTAGAGGTATTTGCTAAAGTTCTGGCTAAATAGCCTTTTCCTTTGCCTTTCCTTAGTAATTGCGGCCTTTAGTAGGATAAGGGCATTTTGCTTCTTAACTTTTACTTCAATTGCTTCTTAATATTAAAGCTAGCGACTATATCGATCAGTTGCCTTTTAACTTTATAATTAGTAATATTATAAGTACTATTATAAAAGTAGTATCCCCGATGAGCTTAAGGGCTCGTCCTGCGCTCCTTCCTCTTCTCAGGCTTATTATTACCCTATAACGCGGCATTTGCCGATTCAGAGCGTCCTTTAAGGTCTTGCTTAATAATTCAAAGGAGGTCGATCTTCTTATAAATCTTAAGGTTAGGTTAGATAAGAAAAGATTGTTTTACAATAGCGAACTTAAAAGGAAGGCTATTAAGTAGGAAATTAAAAAGCTAAGTTTCCTTAAAAGTCATAGCTATCTTAAGATCTGCGGCTCTTACTCTCCTCCTCGCTTTATATAGTATAAATTAAGTAGAGTCTATATTTATATCTATATCCTTGCTATCTTTATCTTTTCTATACTAAAATAAAGTGATCTACTATAGTAGATACTAAGTATTAAAGGCAGTTATTTAAAAGTATTTTACCTTTAAAGTATCCTATCTTATTTTCGCATTATTATAAACTTAAATAAAATCTCAATCTTTATCGCTTAAACCTCTATTGATCTTAAGCTTGCATTTAGCTAAGGCTAGCCTATACTCCTTCTCCTTTTCTATATTTAAAATCTGCCTTTGGGATTCTCGGTTATTATCTATTAAAGCTCCTAAGCTAAGCTTATTTAATATATCTAGCAAATCCTTAGCAGTTATATTAGCTATTAAAGTGGAAGTAGACGAATTGGTAGAGGGAGTATAGAAGGCTATTCTCGCGTATTTAATAAGTATCTTTTGAATCGCTATTTCGATGCCTTTGCTTTTAAAGTAAAGCTCTAAATCGTCGAACTATTATTGCCAGTTCTTTCGAAAGAGTTAGAGGTCTCTAGGTCTAGTATTTCAATTTGTGGTACGGTCGGCTGGAGGGCCTTCATTGGGTCGCTTAGGAGGCTTGCTGATATAGATGAAGATGATTGATTGTATTATTATCTAGTATATATCTGGTAAGGAGACTTTGGAAAGAAAAGGGAGAGTCTATGACTCAGCAGGAGTCACGTGGAGGGTCTTTAGAATAAGTGGAGACTCCGCCTATTCTGCACAATATACCCCTTAGTTAGGCGATGCTCCTAGAATCACTCAGCTATATAGATAAAACAAAAGAAAGAATAGCAGTTGTAAAGAAAAGAGGCTCTATCTTATGTATTGCCCCTCTAGAGGTCGTTCCTTCTAGAACAAGAAGGGTCGCTATAGGTAATAAGCGCGCTTAAGAATCTTCGCGATTTTACGCTAGTGCTCTATTGGGCTTCCTATAGAGTATTTCCATCGCGGAGGTTCTCCTTCCCTTCTTTTAAAAATAACCCTCCTTTATCATTCAAAATATCGTCTTTATACTAATAATTTTGAATATGGAAGGAACTCCTGCTTATCGTAGCCCCGGCCGCCCTTGTAAAGTAAGACCCTTGGAGTCCCTGTACCCTGCGTTATACTGACTTTGCGCTAAGTCGCTGGCGCTCCTACGGGAGCTAGAACCCTGTCCTAGTCCTCCTAGTGCCTGCTGGGTAACGAGCCGCCGCTGCTGTCCCTACTGCCGCCGCCGCCCCTGCCGCTGCCGCCGCCACCTAAGAGCCCTGCCCCTACTGCGCGCTGTATGCCTGAGCCTACAATAGAGCGCGACGACGCGTGCGTGCGTTACATCGCACGCGGGAGCACTAGCAATCTCGATTGTCGGTGCTTTAATAGCACCTTCGGTGCGCATTGCATTCGTTATGCGGTACTAAGCAACGGCTGCTAGTAGGCTAGCGGACCTCTCCTCGCCTCCTGGGAGGCTATCATATCGGCCCGCGCCCGCGGTGCCTCTAAGGAGGAGGTGGCGCCACTGCTAAATGCAGTAAAGGGTGCGCTTTAGAGCTTCTGTAGTACGTCTTATCGAGTCTCGTTAAGTTCTAGGCTGATTTTTAAAAGATGGGAGCGATCGGACCCTAGTGCTAGGAGGGCCCGCTACTCTTACGAGTGGTGGTGCTACTGCTTCCCCTGCTCCTAGCATCCTATTTGCGTTCGCCGCTGGCCCGTCCTCCGCTGCCCTGTTTCCCCCGCTCGCCGCCGCCGCCACTCCTGTCCTTACCGCCGCCGCCGCCGACCCCTTTGTATCTCCCTTCGTCTCCCCGGCCCCTGCTGTCGCCGCTCCCGCCTTCGCCGCCGCCCCCGCCGCACCCCCCGCCTTCGCCCCTGCTGTCGCTGGTGTATTCGCCGGCAGGCCTCTGGCTAAGGGAGTGCCTCCGGGCCTCTCTCAGGAGGAGATCCGTGCGGAGCTTATAGCTATGGCTTCGCGGCTCCTGGCCCTAGCTAAGAGGATCTGAGGAAGGGTCGCGCCTTGTAATAGCGGCTTAGGAACGTTACCTATTCTTATATTTTTAGAAAAGGAGAAGCTTCTGCAATGCGCTTTATAAGAGAAAACAAATGAATATGACTATAAAAGAGTAGAAGCTTATAAGTACAAGTCTCCTGGTAATAAGTGACTACTTGCTAGCGAGTGCGAGTTGTTGAACGATTGTTTGAAAGCTCTAGAGGTTTAATAAACGAACGAAGCTCTTAAACTTCTAGTGGTCTAGGTTCTTAGTAAGCCTATCTGCATGCATCTCCCTAGTAGGGAGGTAGATTATCTAAAAGCTTCCTTTCTAGTACTTCTGGCGGATCTATATATTGCTGATTTCGATATATCAGAGGCTTGTCTTGATCTTCTTATTCTCTATGATAATTAGCCGAATCGTCTATTGGTTGTCGCAATATATATTCTATTTAAAGAGGGAGTTTATGCAAATCTCCTTAAAGAGGCGTTTTATAGCTATTATCTCCTTTGTAGTAGAAACCATGCTATAGAGTTCTGCTTTAGTAGAAGAGAGCGTGACAGTCGCTTGGCGATTCGCTTTCCAAATAATCGGTCCTCCAAATAGGAAGAAGACATATCCCTAGGAGGATCTGCGGGTCTCTCGGTCATCTCCGAAAGAAGCATTTAAAGATGCGACTAGTTGGTGTTCCCTGGCCTCGAAGCTATAGGCAATTCCTAAGAAGCGCGTGCCGTATAGGTATCGAAGCGTCTAGTCCGCGGCTGAGAGGTGCTTAGAGCTTGGATTAGTCAGGAAGAAAGATAGTTGGGAGGCTGCGAATGCAACGTCCAGGCGTATTATAATCGCTATATAAAGAATAGAGCCTATTTTTTCTTAGTACTCCTTTACCTTTTCTAAGGAAGCTTGCCCTAAGTTCTTGATAAACTCCTTCTTTAGCAGTAGAGTACTAGGCACTTTCCTTATATTAGCTTTGAACTTTTGAGCGATCTTCTTAATATAGGTATTATAGACTAAGGAGATCCTCTTTACCTTCCTATCTTGAATAATCCTTACTCTAAGGAACTAGGAGATATCTCCTATGATAGTAAGCTCGTACGCCTTCTTTAGGTCTTTAATCAGACGAGTCGCCCGATCTAGGTTAGAGGCCTTATATAACACTTGAATATCATTAATATAAAACGCTATAAAGACTATGCGATCCTTTGTTGTAAAAATATAAGGCTCCTTACCTAGTAGCTTGAGTTAAAGGCCCTTAAGCGTTTCTACGAAGTTCCTATACTATAGCGCTAGAGAGTCTTTTAGCCTATAGAGCGCGCGGTCCAGTTCTACTACTATACTAGGGCGCTTGAAGCCATCTGGTAGGAAGCATATGACTAGAGCACTCCTTAGGTCTTTAGGAGTGTTAATAAACGCGTTAATGATATCGAACTGCTTTACTTCTATATTAAAATATATAGCAAGCGCTATTAGTACTTTAAAAGACCTTGCTGCGAGCGTGGCTGCGTAGGTTGAGAAAATTGAAGCTTCGTCTTGGAGATCCCCTTGCATAACTAGCTATAATCGGCACTTTAGAAGCTTGCTAGAGCTATTGACCTTATAGGTAAAAACCCATTTCAATAGTATCGGCAGGGGCTTCGAGTAATCCCTTCGCACGATTCTCTAGCAACTCCGAGATTCCAAATTCCTAATCTCCTAGCGCCCTCCTTCCTTAAATCGTTTGCTAAAAGGGTACTTCTCTAGGTCCAGCCATCCTTTCGGAGGCTTCGGCAGAGAGCCTTAGTGCTATAGGCGGTTGGGAGACTGCGCTCTATCCTTTGCCCGACTATTAACTGCAGCTTTAACGATTATATAAACTGTTAAATAGTCCTTCCTATCCTCCCTTGTCTGTTCATTCGCTTAGAAGGTTGATACAAACTCTTGCGCATATAGGGAGTAGGGTAAATCAATATTGCTTTAGGAGAGCATATGCTTTAAAGCGGTAGTATACACTTTTAAAGTCTCCTATTGCTTAACGCTTAAGTGTCTTATCCTCTTTTGCTTAAGAAGAGGGAGTTCCTCCTTGCGCTTTTCTCTATAGGTCTCCTCCTCTATTTTTATTATTGCTAGAGGTTCCTTTAGGAGTCTAGGTAGCTCTATCTCTTAAGCCTATAGTCTTCGAGCTGGTATTACAACTTGAGGTGTTATATTATTAGGGCCTACTCCTCTTACTAGGTCGCTTCTTATAAGACTGTTAGAGCTCCTCCCGGATCTCGGCAGCAGTGCCTCTAGCCTTCTACTAGAGTTCACTAAGGCCTGCCTTTGTAATCGAAGACTCCGTCTTAAAGCCCTTAAGCCTTCTTTATTCTTACGCAGAATAGCGGCTAGAGATCTGCCGATCGCCCTATAGAACTCGTCTCTAGAGACTCCCTTAGAGTCGTCTACGGTTCCTTCTTTAGTAGGGCCTCTGTAGGGAATCATTACCCCTAAGCTCTAGTCGCTATTTGCCTTCTTAAAGACTGGCGCAGTGGCTTCTAGTTCGCTTGCTTCTACCCCTGAGTTTCTAAGCGGGTCTCTTAGAGAATTTGGATTTAAGTTAAGGCCTTCTATATCATTGGTTAGAGGCTGTAGAGCAGCGTCGGTCTATGATGCAGGCTCTTCTTATACGGCGGCTTCTTCTGCAGCGATTGCGTTCGGCCTTGCGATAAGCTCTGATTCTTCGAAAATGCCTTCGAACTCAGCGTCCTAAGCTCCCTCTCCCTCTCCGATCAATTGGAGGGTCGTCTTAAGTTCCTGGTGCGATATAGGGTTTGCGCGCTTAGCTTCTGGACTATAAAAGAGAGACTTGTCGAATTCGATATTACAAGTTGTTATTACTCGCTAGAGCATAGGAACCCAGATTCTATAAATATTAAAGGTAATATATCCAACTAAGTAACCTAGGTGCCCTTATAGTTCAATTTTAAAGGTTCGGCGGTCCCTCCCCGCCTCCCTCTCCCTAATTAAAGGGTATGCGCAAGCGCTATACATATAAACGCGACTCTAGTTAGGCTTTAAGCTCGCTATTATCTACTTAATAAGCAGCGGCTTATAAAATCGAAAATACTGCTTAAACCAACTATAGAGAGCCTCGCTTAGTAAGATCATCTTCTTCCTAGCGAGTAAGGAGATATTATAAAGGTATATAGCAGCCTCTACAACCTTTGGCCAAAGGCTCGCTAGAAGCCTAGCGTAGATCCTCATTTTAATAGAGCATTTAATCAACTCTCTTCCTACTCGCTCTACGCCTATATTTGGTTGGTGTGTATAGGCAGAAGTAAGCTCCAAATCGATTCTCTCCTCTTTTACCTATCTCTAGTACTTTATAAGAGAGTCTTCCCTTAGGGAGATCACTGAAGTATCGTTGTCTTGCCTGATTTTGCAAATGGAAAGCCTGTATTAGCGTTTTACCTGTGCTTTAAAGGCCTAGAGGACCTCTATAACTACGTCTCCGCCCTTTGATCTTAGTAGGAACGTCTAGAGTATACTGCTGTACTTATCTTTAATTAAAAGAACCTATAAGCAACTGTTGTACGAGTTGTTTAAAAAGTTAAAGAGATCCTAAGAGATCTTGAAGAAGGGCCTCAGAGATCGGTTCTTAGAGGTAGCGCAAGAAATAACTTGCCTAGTAGACGCTACTGCGCATGCAGGGCACTCTAGCCTTTGTATTCCCCTGATTTTTACTCCCCTGGCGCACTTGACTAGCGCTTAGAGAGCCTTTGCACCTAGGTGGCTAGCGCAAAGGTGCTAAGTGTATATATTATTATCCTACACCCTAGTAGGTGTATAGCTAGACTGGAACCTATTATAGAGCGTTGTCTTAGCTATAGGGAACGCTATTAAGGTAGAGAAGTCATATTAAAGCATATTTAGGAGATTCAAATAGTTGATAGGCTTATATTTAAAGAAAACGAGATTATAGCAACGCTTTAATTGAGCTTGCTTTACAGAATCTCTAATGCTCTTAGAGCGTAAAGTAAGGTCTACTCTAGAGTACTAAAAACCCTTGTCCGCGAGGAGCCTCTTTGAGATAATATTAGTAGTAAACTCCTTTATAATAGCAACGTTGCGCAGCGTTATCCCTATAGGAGAGCTGTTATGCTATAGAAGAGAGTCCGCCATATATCTATTACCTCTCCTAATGATTAGGAGTCTTGAGGTACCTGCTTCAATATATTGCTATGAGTCGCCAGAAGGCTTGAAGGTGCTTGCAATAAGTAAATCCTTTAAATTAACGATATGAGTAGCCGCGCAATTGTTAAGGAGCGTACTTAAGGAGAGCGGGTGGCGTTCCAGCTTAGAGAGGTGGTAGACGTTGAACGATTCTTTAAAAGTGTCGAAGGCAGAGGGATCCATTATTATAAAGACTGGTGAGTTCTCCCTTTTACTACCTGAACCGTCCTCCTTAGAGGCTGAAGCCTTTCCCTTGAATTTGTCAATCGCTATTACTGTAATATCATTCTCCTTAAGCTATGCTCGGAGACCCTTGAACTGGTCTCCTGCGTTTAAAGCCTTTTGTATTCATAGGACCTCCTCTTGCGAGGGGAGAACCTTTATATTTTCCTTACGCCCGTCTATAGCATATAACAGTTTCTAATAGTCCTAGGGCTTCTAATAGTGATTTTTAAAGCCTCCACAAGGGCACTTAGGCCTGATCTCCCTCCTGGAGCTTGTGGAGCGATTTCGGGAGCTGCTTGCTGGAGCTTGCGAAGGGGTTTCGGCATCTAGGAGAGACTCTTAAGTAGTAAAAACTGCTAGCCCTTTATTATCGATCGCTCTATTGGATTCAATGCCCGCTAGGGCGCGGCTTAGCTGCATTAGGTTATGCTTGTATAGGGTTCTTATCTGCTTGTTAGTGATGATTTCCTCCTTTAGGTGAGTCGCCCAACTCGGATTGATCTTTACTATAACTGAGTCTAAAAAGTTAGTAACTCCCAGTCTCCCTTTGATCTTAAGAAGATTGTATTGCTCTGCTAGGTAGTACGCCTCCTGCTACTCCTGGATCTACTGCTAAGTATTAGTTCTCCTAGTTTTGCCTTAGCGTAGTATATCGCGGTATTGAAGCCTTGTCTGAGACTGAATAGCCTTGTTGGAAGGCGTAATATCACGCTTTAAGATAGATACTAGGCCTTAGAGTGAGAGTTGCTAGTTAACCAAATTGGTATGCGGGTCGTTAGCAGTGGTTCCACTTATAGGAGTGTCTCTATTAGGTATTAAGGAGGAGAGCTTCTTAGCTTGGATTTATGCTTAAGCTATTGCAGAAGCTAGGAGCGTTCTATCGACGGTCTTGGAGACCTATTCTAGGAGTAGCTTATAGTGTTTGCATTAGGTCTTCTAAGTTTCCTTACGTAGGTGGTGCTCCTTTATTAGGATTTTATATTTATCCTTAATATCCTTATAAGAAGCCTATGGAGGAGGAGCCTTTGACGGATCTCCTAAGGGAAAGCGGGCGTAAATCTATTTAGATGGAGTTGCCGCATACTCTTTATATAACCTTGCGTGTGCTATGTAGAGGTTAGCCGTTTCCAGTTCCTTAAGCTCCTGTATGGAGGGAGCTTGAGGCTCAGTCTCTATGATTGACTTGAATGGGAGTCTTAGATTAGCAAAAATAGTGATATTATAGAGCTTAGCGAAGAATATATATTTACTAAACTACTTTACTTAAGAGGCAGAGGTGTTAAGGCGAGGCTTGGAGATGCTTAAAGAGTTAGACATTTTAAATAGAGTCTAGTGAAAAAGGTTAGGTATATAAATGAGGTTTGCAAATGAGGTTCGATTGGAAAATGGAGATTTATTAATTGAAAATGAAGGTCCTTCGAGTCATTATAAGTACTCGAAAAGTCGGTCAGGAGCTCGAAGGGCCCTCTAGCCAGTTGCATGCGAAGAGAAAGCATATTAAAGTGCTTACAGGGCTTATAACTATGGTGCGGTCGGCTGGAGGGCCTTTATTGGGTCGCTTAGGAGGCTCGCTGATATAGATGAAGATGATTGATTGTATTATTATCTAGTATATATCTAGTAAGGAGACTTCAGAAAGAAAAGGGAGAGTCTATGACTCAGCAGGAGTCACGTGGAGGGTCTTCAGAATAAGTGGAGACTCCGCCCATTCTGCACGACACAATTAGAATCGGAAGCTATTACCGTTTTAAATAGAATCGCATTTAAAATCAAATAAATTAAATAGTTAAAGGCACTCCTCCTATTAAAAAGTTAAAATGATTAAATAGCAGGTATTATAAAAGTATTAAATAGGGAGGAAGTCCTCTTATCGAAAAGGGTTTTTTAAGCTATAACGCAGGGAATTATACCTCTTATGAAATATAGTAAAGTAAGGAATTATACCTCTTATAGTACTAAAGGGGTTATAAAGCAAGGAATCATACCTCTTATAATATAGGTTAGCTGAATAAGGAATCATACCTCCTATTCGCCGATTGCTCGCCTCTTACTATAAGTCTCGTTCAACTTCCTATTAATAGTTATAGCGCAAGTGCTTTCTAAGGGAAGTTAATAATCTATTATCGGTCTATCTAAGGCTTATAATCTATTAAGCTTAAGTAAGTCGGCGCAGTAGGTAAAGGAGGCTTCTAAAGGTCGATGGTTAATATATTAGTAAGAGTTAAGGAAGGAAGGTTACCCCTTTCTTCCCTACAGCTATATACGTATCAACATCCTACTGACTAAGCAGTAGGGTCATATGATAATATATCAGAGTGATGGCTATATCACCTATCTCAACAAGTAGGTTGGTTAAGTATAGTATAGCGAGTTAGGAGCGTTATAAAAGTTGATAGGCTTATATTTAAATACTATAATATTTAACTTATGCTTTAGCTGCTTTATAACTATATTATTATCTACTATACCCCTTCGGAGCGTTACGTTTAGGCCTATATATTATACTTTAGCCTTCTTTAAAAGAGGCTTTAAGATAATATTAATATTAAACCTATCTATAAGCGCTATATTCTTAAGCTTTAAGTCTCCTCTATTAGCGAGAACCCCTTTTATTAGACGTATACCCCTCCCTCTTATTAGTAGACTCGAGCTCCTTGCTTCTATATAGTCTTAGGAATATGCGATTTTCAATAATCTAGGAATTAGAAGCTCCTCTTAATTAATAAGGTGCGTCGCAGCGCAGTTATTGAATAGGGTTATATTCGAGAGAGCGTAGGGAGCTTTAAGAGTGGAGTATATTCTTAAGGTAAAGTCTTTAAAGAGAGCTAGATCTAAGAGGGCGGCGATAATCTTGGATTTGCTACTCTTTAAAGCTTTAGTAGATATTCTTTCTTTAAATTAATTTATAAAAGCTTATTTAATATAAGAGAGCTTAGCTTAAAGCTTTCTCTATTCTAAGGAAGTAAGGTTTTTATATATTCTTTTAACCTTATTATAGCTAAGGAGGTTTTAAAGCGTACCTTCCTTAGCGCTAGTTAAGGCGTATTTCAGCCTATTATACTCCTTTAGGTTTTAAAAGTGATTTTTGACCTAAGGGCAAGGGCACTTTTTAATACTCCCTTTAAGAGTCTTCTTCGCCTTACCTTTACTTAGTGCTCTTAGATTAGTATAATCGCCTACTCCTTCGAGCAAGGCGTATACTCTAAGGGTTGCCTTTAATAAAAAGCTTGCGAGGCTTTGCTCTATTAAGCTTAAGAACTAATTGATATAGTGGACCATATCTTTTCTATACTTTAAACCTAGCTTATTATCTCTAATAAGCTTTGCCTAAGTCTGCTAAGACCAAGTAAGAGCCTAATAGTAAACCGATTATAGAAACTTCGTAATCGCAAAGGAGCCTTAAACCTTTGGGATTCTATACGTTCGTACTTCTTAGTAGATCTTCCTAAAGCTAGCAAGCTAGGTCTTTAGTTCTACTTTACTACTCCTTATTTTAAAGAGCTTATTATTATAGTCTTTCCGAATTGACTCTATTATACTAACCTTAAAAGGGGCTAGTTCCTTGCGCAAGTGCTTTATAATCCATTGAATTAACAGTTTCCCCGCTTCCTTACAGTTATATTATACTGCTTAAAGCAACGTAGGGTATACTATCTTAGTAATCCAATAGTATAATTAAGTATAAGAGCTCCTATTCCTTTTCTACATTTCTACTATAAGATTGTATTATATTACCGCCATTTTATACTCTAGCTCTACATCTTTAGCTATTATCTTCGCGGGTAGTAATAGAGCTAGCGTTTGCTAATCAGTAGCTTCCTACTATTAGTACAACTTGTAGTAGCTTTGCAATACTCTCTAGTCCCGTCCTTCTACAATTTTTTCAAGCTGCGGCAGTTCTATTTCTAAATCTAGTAGGTATAAAGCTTTATTCTTATAAAGCAGAGCTTAGTTTCCTATCTCTATAGTATACAGTTTAAGGTTATTAACCTATCTTAGCTTTTCTATATACTTCTAAAGGCGTAGAAATTCGGCCTAAAACTCTAGCTTAGCGTACCAAATTCGCTATGACTTCCTATCCTAGAGTATAACTCTACTAGAGCTAAGCTCTTAAGCTTCTTTTTACTAATATTCGCTCATATTAACTAAGATAGTAGAAAGTATAGTATTAGTTAGCTAAGAGCGTTAGAACGTCGAGTCAAGTCGTATAACGCATATAAGTAAGAGAGAATAGATGAAAAATAGTAGTAAAACCTCTTTAAGAAGTCTTTAAACACAGTAGATTTTTAATCATTTGCTCCTAAGAGTCGCAAATAGTGCTAATAATTATCGTGCTATATTTAAAGGTAGATTCTCAGTAATAGCAAAAGCTTATAAAATTCTACTCTAACTGTATATCTAAGCTCCCTTTATAGAAGTGCTCCGTGGCCACTTCAGGGGTACATTACATAATCCAGTCCTCAGAGCCTCAGCGCCTGAGGCTCCTCATGGCGCAACAAATATCCAAAATGAGTTTCAAGGCAACATACGACTGAGCTGGAATAAAGTGAATCTGTAATATGGAGATGCAGGAAACGAAGGGGTGAGAAATCATCCAAGACGCATTTCAAAATCAAGCGCGGAAAATCAAGAGCAACAGCAGCTTGACTTGAAGCTCAGAAAGGGGGGCAACATTAGCATTGAGAGAATTTCAAGATGCAGCTGAATTCTATACTTCTTATGAGGTCGCAGCCACCATGCTGTCCTAGGAATTAAGGGAGAATCATCGGAATAATGTGTCGAATAACCCCCACTTTCTATGAACAGCATCTGGAAGTCAAGCTTCAGGAACATATATCCATGTATGCCCAAGGTAGGTATACACCAGGCGGCATGTGTTTGAAAGAAGCTTAGACTGACAGCAGACGAGGAGGAGATAAGGAACCTGGACGACTTGGGGTTGATACGGTACAGCTTCACGTGATATGGTGCCTGGGCCGTGGCCTGTGGTGTGACGTCACAACAAGTCTTGCCTTCAACAACGCGACTTGGTCAACAGCCATCTAAGCATACATCCAAGAACAAGGCTGCAATTCAACGCTGATAAGACATATCCAGGCGCCTCGTGTGTCTACAAGTTTGCAACGCAAATCCTGGTGTCTTCAATGTAGCCCGACGAGCCGGGCCCTCTTCTCGACCCTGTTTCTGGCTGTAGGTTCCGTACTAGTGTCGATATTCACGTGAATGAAGTCGAGTACTTGATCAAAAATGCATGTATTGGAAGGTCTATAAAGTGTGTCTTCTTATATAGGGCTGAGATAGTACTTTTATACCTTTGAATTACCTCCCCTTCTATATTCCTCTAAGCCTAGTACAAATAAATTACCGAGGTCCTTAGGCTATACAGCCCTCCGAAGTCTCTTGAAAACCCTTCCGATCGCATATGATATATCACTATAGGATGATCCTAGGAATAAAGGGAACGAGCGCTATATAGGAATCTGCGTACGATTACTGGCTAGACGTCGTCGTCGTGCGGACTGGTCAAGACTCGCGGAGCATTATGTGGTTACAAGCGTTGGAGTCGAGCTGCCGAGCTGGTACGGCTTAACGAGAACTTGGAGAGAATGCCGGACAAGAAGAACCGCGTAGAATAGGAACATCCGCCTATCACACCTCCTGCGACTCCCGCTATCCAACCCAATATCCTCCTTTATCCTCCTCGAAACGGAGCAGGCACTTTACAAACCTACTGCAAACTATTGCATGACCCATTCTACCCATACCAAGTCCGCCCAAGTATCTCGTGTCTTGGACCCCGTCTATGCTATGAGTCCTCAACATTTTTAGTATCGCCAATACTGAGAATCATAGTGTCCAGCATACTCATAAGCCTGCTCCAACGCAGATGGATTCGGCCACCTCAATTTCTGCAAATCTGCCGCCAGTTCCAGTATTTGTACCTCAGGTCGATATTGTTGACGCTAACAGTCCTCAACACCTTAACTATCCTTGTAGACGTATTGGCGAATCCCTATGTAGTGTATTTCGCCGACAAAACAAGTTTCCTTGATAACTTGTGCAACATAGCTCAAAGCAAGGAGGTGACCGAACTATTCTCTCAGATAGTGGAGGTTGTCTTGGGGCCTGCCATTCGACACTCATATCAAGCCGCTAATCCAGACAGCTAAGCAAATAATCAACATGGAATTTGTCTGGTTTCTTGGGATAAAGCATTTCATCATCCATGTCATACTTTCTGACGATCTTGAGAAACCATCAAAGAATATTCCGTCATGCTGTGTCCGGAAGACTTCCTTCGACACAGTGAGTTTTCTTGCAGCATATATTTTCAGGGATACGGAACTATCATATTCCGAAAACAGGCGAGTCTAGGTACTTGATGAGCATTCTCGTGCCTGGATTTTCTGGTGGCGGCCAACGCTTAGGAATTACCGAGAAGCAACTTACAATATTCTAAATCCCTTTCATATGGATATACTTCTCTGCCTGCACTTCAAACTCCTATTAATATTGGATAAATGCGCTGACTCTAGCGATGTTTTTCCGGGCTTATGACCCGAGCTTAAATCAGATCTGGATTATCATAGGTGCATACTTTTACGCCTAAGGTGTCTCTCCGCAGATGATGACTAGAGTAATCAGTTAATACGGAATCTACATCGCTATTAAGTATTATCAGACCATATTAAATATCATCGATCTGTACCGAGACAGAGCTCTGGAGAGTGCTAGTGAGACAACGTCGCGGGAGTTTAAGGACGCGTTCCGGATCTTTAGTCGGACGGTCCAAAGCCCAGTCCTAATGCGCTAGACAGAATCAAGTTGAAGATGGTGTGAGAGAATTCAGCTTCTGAGTGGCCATGATAAGAACTGTCAAGAAAATACATAGAGTCTTGAAATTTAAGCCAGTGCTTTTTGAATTTTTTGGTAGAATGAAACGCTGGACTTCGAAGTTCGTATGCCCTTGAGTCTAACCATGTGTATTCAGAAGGTGCTAAGCTCTTTAACAAGACATATGAATGACAGCAAAATTACCCGCGGCAGCAAAATACTGTACGACAGTAAATATCACATTTCGATCCGCAGATAGGCAAGGCCACGGTACACATCCTATGATCTGAGTGGTTTGAAAAGGTGAGAACTTCTTCTGTCTTCCCATCTCTAGTCAGCAGTGCTTGGAGATAATACAAAGGCCTGGCAATTTCTGCAAAGTTCAGATGCAAGTGGATAAGACGGCACTGAGAGAGCATCTCCCTTTTGAAGGGTCCTGCGCAGTAGTCACTCTTCGTTCTGTTGACAGCTTGAGCTTGGAAATCGAATCTTTCCAGCGTTTTGCTTGACTCCAAGTACCAGAAATTCAAACACGAAGAGGACACTTCCTCAAGGAAAGCTTGAGGTCTGACCACAGAATTGGTGTGGAACTATGAGCAATGTCGTAGATGAAGTGTGGCGAAAATATGTGAGGGTGAGATATAACGCGCTCTCAAACATGAATTACGAGATACATGGTGACTCTGACTCGTGGAACTAGCCTGGACCTGTTCGCTGGAAATCGTATTGGAAGGCACTCAAGCAGCAGCACATGCTCGCTAGAAGAAATACTAAAGAAGCGACACATTACACGCAACGCTCGCTAGATGAGATACTGAAGAAGGGATAATTTGTACGTGCATGTTGTTTGGAGGAGCGTCGAAGCAAAAGAGGCCTTGCGGGTGCGGATGTGGCTCTGGTTTCTTGCCAACGATTCTTGGTGAGGTCATGGAATGAGACCTGATAGTAGGCTACGTACCATTCCTACTACACCTTATGTAGATAGTACACTATAGGTTTCCAGGTAGTATCATGGCTTTCCCGGCCGAAGTTTGCCTGGAGGCAGTGCATTTCAGAGTCGTAGTTCAAACAAAACCCAGGAGCCGTTGACATGTGCCGGTTCTGTGCCGTCCGGATTGGTTGCTTCGTGGGAAGTACCACAATAGAGCAGATCACCATAGAGCAGACGCAACCGCGGATCAAGGCAAGCGCCGAGTCGTCGTCTCAAAATCTGCACCGCTCGAGCCCTCGGCCGTGCGCTTGCCGAGGCATGTGTGTATTGCAGCAGTGAGGATATACCTCGGGCTGGGGGTTGTGATGCTGTCTGCGTATCAGGTATGCTGGGTCGAGTTTGGATGCAGAGACTGATGTTGCAGTCGGGGCTTGGTGGTGGTTATCGAAGTCTGGGTGTGGAGTAAACATAGGTGGTGGTGGTGAAGAAAAAAACACTTACCTCCTCATGAATCATAAGCAGGGACTTGGCCTCTGATGCCCTCAAGCTCCATGTATTGCCTTCCATGCCCCTGCCTCCACTCGGGGTATATTTCGAGGTATCTCTCTCTCTCTCTCCAGTTACGGTGACTTGCCTCTAATTCCCTTTTGCCGGCCATATCTCTTGTCATTGTCTTCACTCTAGCAGTCCAGCCCAGCCCCGCCCAGTTCATTCTCAGTCCCTCGAGTTCTGCCCCCGTTGACTGTGGACTGGCCCCGAAAGCCATCGCCACACTTGTGGCGCTGCTGCTGCTGGTGGCAGGGGGGAATCGCTAAAATGGCCGCTAAAACCTTAGCTCTCTGCCACACACAATGACCCACCAGCGCCAAACTTTGCAGAACCGGGACTTTCTTCCTTCCTACTGACATCCACATCTTCATTTTCCGCAACCCATCTACTCCCCAAGTCCTTTGCCGGTCCCTTGTTCCTTTCTCTACTACCTCACTCAGCTGTACCTGCGTACAGATCCCATTTCGACCCCTCTTCTCAAGCAGTAAGTTTCTTCCCACTCTCCTTGACCGTCTCTTTTGACCCCACCATACCAAGTATCTCCTGTTTCAACAGAAGTCTTCGCCGCCACTGCGACAGCGACAGCGACAGATGCTTGGGCGTATTGGCACTGACGATTCTATTCCTCTAGAAAACCCTCTCAATCGCAAGCATGGACGGTTACGGTGTTCCTCCCCAAGCTCGTGGATGCTACAACTGTGAGTGACCGCTACTCAGGTCCATTCCGAATACCCGCCTTCATTCCAATCTCAACTTCTTTGCCCGAATTTGTGTAACACAGCCTCCACATCATTGGCTTTTGCGCATAGCTGTGCCCGCCTGGGGAGTAACTCTACTGTGACTCCTGCAGCCTGGTTACGTTTTATCAGATCCAGCTGCGCGGACCGAAACGTATAGAAATAGCTTTTCAATTGTGCCTTGTACCTTCTTATTCTCTATCAGAACACCGCGGTTATGTCCAGCAACCCGTCTAACCCTTCTACTTAGGTGGCGATGGCTCTCACCAAGTACGGCCTCTGCAATTGCATCTCTTGCCCCTTGCTAAAATTCTAGGCTCGTGACTGCCCTACCCGTGGCCCACCTAAGTGGTAAGTCTTATTAATTCAATTCTTGCAACTGATTTCGGACGACTGCTGACGCGAATTAGCTATAACTGCGGTGGTGAGTGACGATCGATATATACTAAAAAGCGGGACTGATTCGACGGCAGGCGATGGACACATGAGCCGCGAGTGCCCAGAGGGACCAAAGGATAAGACTTGCTATAAGTGCGGTCAACCAGGTCACATCTCCCGTGATTGCACCAACGTAGCTGCCGAGAGTGGCGGTCGTGTCGTTGGAGGATATGGAGGCCAAGGTGGTGGATCCCAGGAGTGTTACAAGGTATGATCCTTCTTTGGACCTAGGAAGAGCTTCGCTGACAGTCAAAAGTGCTCCAAGATCGGCCACATTGCTCGTAACTGCCCCGAGGCCGGCGGATACGGCGGCGGTGGCTTCGGCGGCCAATCTGGGTATGGTGGCGGACAAGGTGGTTACGGTGGCGGAAGAGGTCAGGGTGGACAAACCTGCTACTCATGCGGTGGTTATGGCCATATGTCCCGTACGTTCCTTATTCTCTTGGATCTCCTCCAGCTGCTAATCAACATAGGTGATTGCACCCAAGGTCAAAAGTGTTACAACTGTGGCGAGGTTGGCCACCTCTCGCGAGACTGCCCATCCGAAAATAACAACGAGCGTACCTGCTACAAGTGCAAGCAACCTGGCCATGTCCAGGCTCAGTGCCAAAACTAGGCCTGGATTCGACAACGTACACGGCATTGCAATGAGGACCGACGAATGATACGAGCGATAACTTCTACATTTCCCGAGAACAGTACCGATTGATACCCCGACGGAGAACGTTTGGCCAGGGTGGATTGTGGATTTGCTATGGACTTTTGCTTTATTTCTCAACCCGACGCCCTATTGTATAAAAGTACACCTCGACCGGTCGAATTTTCGCTTCTACACATGTTACGACTGAAAAAAAAACACTCTCGACAATCTTCGGGAGGCTTTCCTTTTCATTTGCGCTTTTATCCACGGTAGCCTCGCGGCTATCTCGTAGGCTTCTCATGGGACCTTGATTCTTTGGGTGTTGCGTGGTAAGTAGAAAAGAAAAGTGCCTGCTTTGTATCTGTCATTGGTGACGGGCACGATGTGATTTGGTGACGGAAGAGTACGAGGATGGATGGGTGCGCCTCCTCTCTAGTGCGAGAGGGCCTCCGGATCCATGCGGCTATGACGGACAGACGAAGACCAAAATAAACAAATCGAGCAGAAGATGCACATCCTCGTTCACGGACAGAGTATGCTCTGCCTCAGCGATGCGATTGGTAGTACGCCGTGAAATTGATTTGCCCGGCAGATTCGTGTCGCAATCTCCACATGTGTCTCCTGTGGAACTGGTATGGTATGAGTGTGCGCCGATCGCCGCTCGTCCTCGCACGTCTGCAAGCAATCGAGTTTTGTCAGATGTCTCGACATACCTTCAAGCCCTTCCTGACCTCTCGTCTCTACTGCCTGTATCCATCCTCTCCAAGCTGTGGAGATTCTCTCGCCATTCCGTGGCCCGTCGGGATCCCGGTCGCCGTAGAACACCGGAGGGCATAACAGAGGAGCGATGGTCGAGGGGGGGAAGAGAAAGGCTGTTTATATACATGGCTCCGGCGAACAGCCAGCAAGGTGTCTGTGTAGTCAGCCATGTGCGCTCTGCCTTGTGCCCATCAAGGTGTTGAAGGGGGGAGGGAGCAGGAAGGGATACGTGCGGGGAGCATTGGTCGTGTCGGTAGGTACTCAAACCCTCGGTGATGGGACAATCATGGCGAGGGGTTCGGCATCCCAAGGTTTTCCCCCCTCATCTTTGCAGGTGTCATGATGTCGGTGGCATCAGTCTCCAGTTCTGGCTTGAACATCTTGGCGCTTCCGGCGGGATCTGCATGCTGCATACTTGTCCTGGCTGAGCGACGAGCTGCAAGTGGGGTCGTGTTTTGAACTTTGGCTTTCAAGTTGTATGTGTATGTGTGTGTGTATATCTATATGTACATGTATGTGTATATCTTTATGTACATGTATGTGTATATCTATATGTACATGTACATGTACGTGTATATCTCTGGCAAGCGTCGTCCCTCTCCCTTCTTCTCCCTCACTGATTATCTCTTCTGTCTTCGTTCCTCTCCCCTTTTCCCTGTTATATCGATGCGCAGAGATGGGCCAGGGCTCCGAGAAATCTAGCTTCCCCTCCCCCCGTTTTTCCTCTTTTTCCATCTTGACTCGTCTACTTTTCCGCGCTGCCTGCCAGGCGGCTTTGCAGTTTGAGGCTTTTCGTCGTTGATCTGACATCGACCTCGCCGACTCTCTTGCAGCGTGCATTGCGTGGTGGTGTTTCTGGCTCGGCTTCTGATTTCCTTGCCCTGCTCCTGTGGTCGGGGGAGGAGATGTGATGCGGGGAGGCCTTGGTAGTCCCGGACTGATTCTGAGGGACGAGGTGGTCCGCATGAGGCCCGCGACCGTGTTGTTCTCAAAGTGTTGACGATTCGACTCGACGCTCTCCTCGAGATACTCACCCCGTCACCATCCTCCCCCAACCCGCCATGCTGTTGTGCCGCTGCAAAGCTTGATTGTTGAGCTTCTTCCCCGCACTTCCCCCTCCACCCACCTTGGGTATCTCGCCGGCCAAAAGTCCCGCATCAGGATGTGAGATGCGAGCACCACCGAAACCCGAAAAGTTCCCCTCGCGCAGCATCACCACCATCATCGTCGTTGCGTGCATGAGATCTGCCCGCTTCGTCTGCCGGGTCCATGTGCCGCGGCCTTCATTTCGGCGCGGTTCTCGTTCAACGTTGCCGCCCCCCCGCGAGGAGCCAGGAGAAGCTGGGCCTTTGGGTTCGGCGCTGCCTGGTTTATATCAACATGACGAACCCCCCCCCCCTCCGGTGGTGCGAGCTGCACGATGGCAGACCATCTGCTGAGCTGAGCTGAGCTCTCCGCCCGTCGACCCTCCATCCGGACCACATTGCATCCATCGAGAAATCCCCCAAACAAACCGACAACACCAACATGTCTTGGTCTTCGCAGCCGCCCTCGACTCCCAAGAAGGACGAGCTGGAGCTGGATGACGCCCCTCCCCAGGATGGATATGGCCGGGCGACGGCCGAGGACCTCGAGCTGCACCAGGCCATCCGCGACTACGTGCCCGGCACCGAGGCCGAGGTGAAGCTCGTGCGGAAGATCGACCTGCACCTGGTCCCCGTCCTCTGGATCATGTACGTGCTGAACTACATGGACCGGACGAACATTGTAAGATCCAGGCCACTCCTGCTCGGCTCTGCTCGAGACGCGGCTGACGAGGATCGGAGGGCAATGCCAAATCCGCCGGCATGGACGTGGATCTGAAGCTGGAGGGTGGCCGTGAGTACCCGCCTCCCTGACCGCATGGTCATGATTGTCCTCCCGACGGCATCATGGTCGGGGGGGGGTTTCGTTCCCTCCTGCACGGCACATCCATATCCACGCTCATCCTCGCATCTTGACTCCTCTTCACCTTCATTCCGCTCTCCTTCATACCACTCGCACGTTTGTATCGACATCTACCTCAGATCCACGTCTATTCGTGGCGCATATTTGTATCTACGTCTCTTCCACATCCATCCGACCCCCACCCCCATGGCGTGTCTCCCCTCACATCCACATCTCCCTCTACACCGACCCTTAAATCAACTCCTCCCCCAAACATCGACGTCCCCCCGCTGACTTCCGCAGGCTACGCTTGGGTCATCTCCATCTTCTTCTTCGGCTACCTCATCATGGAAGTGCCCTCCAACATGCTCCTGTCCCGCTCGCGCCCGTCTCTCTTCCTCCCCGCCATCATGCTCGTCTGGGGCGCTCTCTGCGCAGCCATGGCCTCGGTCCGGAACTACGGCTCCATCCTCGCCTTCCGCTTCATCCTCGGCTGCATCGAGTCGGGCTTCTTCCCCGGGGTCCTCTTCGTCATGTCCTGCTGGTACAAGACCGCCGAGATTGGCAAACGCTTCGCCATCTTCTACAGCGCCGCCGTGATGTCGGGCGCGTTCGGTGGCATCCTCGCCGGGGCCATCACGGGCCACCTGGATGGGGCGCATGGCATTGCCGGCTGGCGTTGGCTCTTCATCGTCGAAGGCGTCGCGACGGTCGGCGTCGCGACCATCGCAACCTTCATCCTCCTCGACTTCCCGCACACCTCCACCGCCCTCACGCCCGAGCAGCAGCAGCTCGCCGCCGTGCGCATCATCGTCGACAGCCAGGAGGCCAGCGGCGGAGAACGGCTGTCCCACTGGGAAGCCTTCAAGGCGGCCGCCATCGACCCCGCCACCTACGCCTTCATGCTGCTCCTGGTGCTCGACTCGGGCGCCGGGACCATCTCCTACTTCATCCCCACCATCACCAAGACGCTCGGCTACTCGACCACCACGGCCCAGTACATGACGGTCCCCGTCTACATGACCGCCGCCGTGACGCTCAACGTCCTGGCGTGGAACGCCGACCGGGTCGGCGAGCGGCGCTGGCACGTCACGGCCTCCCTCGCCCTCGGCTTCGTGTGCGCGCTCGTGTGCGCGCGCGTGCAGACGCCCGTGGTGCGCTACGTCATGCTGTGCTTCGTGGCGGCCGGCATCTGGTCGGCCCTGCCGCTCGTCATCGCCTGGGCCAGCAAGACGATCGCCTTCCCGGCCGAGAAGCGTGCGATTGCCATCGCGATGATCAACGCGGTCGGGAACCTGTCGAGCGTGTACGGCAGCCAGATCTGGCCGGGCAGCAGCGGGCCCCGGTACACGCTGGGATGGGGCGTCACGGCGGGCTTCCTGGGCGGGGGCGCGCTGGTTGCGCTGCTGGTCCCGGTGTTCCTGGAGCGGGTGCCAAAGAGGCTGACGCGGGCGGAGAGGGCGCTGAGGGAGAGGGGGGAGGTGCTGGCGGAGGGCCGAGGCGGAAGAGGCTGAGAGGAGGGGAGTTGAGAATGGGCTCGTTTTGGGGTTAGGGATCTTGACGTTTCTGACGAGAATCTTTCCTGCATGTGATAACAGGCCCCCCCCTCCAAAGGTCATTGTCGACATTGCAGTGAGCAAGAAGCAGGATCTCACAGTTCAGAGTCAGTAACGAGCCTTTGAGGGAAAACTTGGCAAGGTCGGATTCCTGTTTACGACGCGCGATGCGGGATACAGAGGTGAGGGGGGGGATTCCGGTTCTCGCCGGCTGATGCGCTCCCTGAAACCGATGGTGCTAGAAACCGAAGGAGAAGCCTAAGTCCATGGCAATATCGTGATAACCTTGCTGTCGGGATCGAAGCAAGAGACAAAGAGCAAATTTCTCTATGTATACATATATATATATATATATATATAAATATACATTTATTCTGAAATGCATTTGCCTCTCTTGGTAGGCGTCGGCACTGGGGCTGGAAATGCCCAAGTTACAGTGAATCAGTACGAGATCTACCTTGCAGAGACCCTTCTCAGTCAGGGATCTACGCATGTGTATATGTAAAAGAATATGAAAAGGAGCCAAGTTCTTGTACCTACATGCTGATTTCCCCCCCCCTCTCATGACAGATAAGTTCTATCGCTGCGGTTTGTTTATTTCAATTCCTACGAGGTAGATGATGTACTACCGAACGCTCCACTGCATCAGAGAATCCTTCATGTCTCATGGGATACCGCCGAAGCACCCCCCTGTAGTCTTCTTTTTGCTTGCCAACCCCGGAAGTTGAGAGGTTGGAATCCTGTAGGTTGAGGTCCTACAAGGCGCTGGAGCCCTAGCCAAGCGCATCTTACTCCCGGGGGAAGGAATGTCGTTCGAGAACCACATGCTCCGAGCCAGACGGATAGCTAGAGAAATGATCAGCCATTGCTTGCAGGGGGAAAAACCATAGTCCGCCAGAAACCCACCGATCTTCGAAGCATCAGCGTCGTCACGGATCAAGGTTTGAGGGTCTCCGGCTTACTGTACGTGCGATGCTGAACGCTCCGGATCCTCGCCTCGCTTGCTTGCGATCCACCACTCGAGAGAACATGGAGGAGAAGCAAGGCGGCCTCGCCTCTGGAGCGCAGGGCTCGCTGGCCGTCGGGGAGAGCGAGGGGCGCAGGAACGCAAACTGGAATAACCCAAGCCGCCTATCTCTTGCGCAGTGCACTGGACGCGAGCGAGCTTTGGACGTCTCTTGACTCGAAGGGAGGGTTCTGGGGGTGTGGATTGGAAGCGCCGCTGCGCTGAGACGTGCGTGCTCGGGATACGATGCTTTGCTTCCTCTGACGGTGTACGACTCGGTTATCGCAGGTGGGTGGTGGTCAGGTGAATGTGTTGTTTCGAGAGAACCTCGGCTGGGAATCGCCTGCAGATTCTGTCGAGACGTACGTCCAACATAGCCCGTCTAACTACAGTTGCAACAGGTAAATACGCCGATGCGTTGAAGTCTATCTTGTCATCGTCTCGATTTATGCGATTTCACCAAGTGAAAGTAGGTTTTGATGACTCAAAAAGCATGCTGGGTAGACTATCGCGACGCACGTAGAGCTAGTGAGTTGCTCCGACAGAAACATCGAAATGTAAGGCTTGCTTGCCCGTGAACACTCGCTCTCCCCGACTCTCAGCCAGCGTCAACCGGTTCGGGCGAGGAGAATGCATCGGCTACGGTGTTGTCGCGGGCACAAATGGAGCAACTAGAGAGCAATCCAAAATCAATAGCCACACCCCGCCCTCAGGTGGCGCTAGCTGGCCTGCAGCAGGGGTCCGCTGGATAGAATCACTGAAGTGTCATGATGTTGACCTCGACGCGAACATCGACGCGACGGTTTGTCAACAAGCGAATAACAACGACCCTGGATCCGCTCCGGGGAACTAGTCGCGTGCGAGATTTCGCTGTACATGCTGCCGGATAACAACCGCCGTCTGACATCGCCCTCCGGAGCCTCGAACTCGCGCGGAAGGATACGGCGGTGATCAGGATCCACTCCTCACGGTGAGAGTGAGAGGATGCACCGGACGACCTGATCGAATCTGTCAAATGATTTACCAACGAGCGACGCACTTTGCACGGCTGTCGAGTCGAGTCCTGGGAAGCAACCACATTATCAAGAGCCCGGATCTCTGAGGGGCGAGAGGGGGCATTATCGTTGGCGGAATACTGGAGGCCCGGAAGAAAACAGGGGAACAAGGACCACACAAACATGGCTCCGCCGGGTGGAGGGAATATCAAGGTGGTGGTGCGATGTAGGCCGTTCAACGGCAGAGGTATGTCTTGCCCGCGCTCCAGGGGCTTCTCGGTCTCAGCCAGAGTACTGACGACGACGCAGAGATTGACCGTGGGGCGAAATGTATCGTCCAGATGGAAGGCGCGCAGACGGTCCTGATCCCACCTCCCGATGCCGAAGAACGAATGCGCTCGGGAAAAGGCGGTGCCAAAGACATTGGGAGGAAGGTTTTCGCATTTGACAGATCCTACTGGTCGTTCGACAAGAACGATCCCAACTACGCTGGGCAGGACAACTTACACGACGATCTGGGCAAGCCGCTGTTGGACAACGCGTTTCAGGGATACAACAACTGTATCTTTGCCTATGGACAAACGGGTTCCGGAAAATCTTACTCGATGATGGGGTACGGATCCGAAGCAGGGGTTGTGCCAAAGATTTGCCAGGACATGTTTGAGAGAATCAGCACTATGCAACAGCAAGACAAGAATGTCAAATACACCGTTGAGGTATCGTATTTGGAGATCTACAACGAGCGAGTCCGAGATCTGCTGAATCCAGCGACGAAGGGCAATTTGAAGGTCAGAGAACACCCATCTACGGGACCGTATGTGGAAGACTTGGCGAAACTGGTGGCGAGCAGCTTCAACGAGATCGAGCATCTGATGGACGAGGGGAACAAGGCGAGAACGGTCGCCGCCACGAACATGAACGAGACGAGTAGTCGAAGTCACGCAGTCTTCACCCTTACCCTGACTCAGAAGCGGTACGATACGGAGTCGAAGATGTCTTTGGAGAAGGTCGCGAAGATCAGCTTGGTGGATCTGGCTGGCTCGGAAAGGGCGCAATCTACTGGTGCCACCGGAGCACGTCTGAAGGAAGGTGCCGAGATCAACCGTTCCTTGTCTACACTAGGTCGAGTCATTGCTGCATTGGCAGATCTCTCCGAGGGCAAGAAGAAGAAAGGCGGAAAAGCTGCTGCTCAAGTGCCCTACAGAGACAGTGTCCTGACATGGCTACTGAAAGACTCGCTGGGTGGAAACAGTATGACGGCCATGATTGCGGCTGTCAGTCCTGCGGACATCAACTTCGACGAGACTCTGAGTACCCTGAGATATGCGGACAGTGCGAAGCGTATTAAGAACCATGCTGTGGTCAACGAAGATGCAAATGCTAGGATGATTCGCGAGCTCAAGGAGGAGCTGGAGTCTCTGCGCAGTAAACTTAGTGGCGGAGGAGGTGGTGGTAGCGGAGGTCCGGCAGAGGAAGTCTATGCGGAGGGTACCCCGCTAGAAAAGCAGATTGTTAGTATTGTGCAGACTGATGGGTCTGTAAAGAAGGTTTCAAAAGCAGAGATCGCGGAACAGTTGAATCAGAGCGAAAAGCTCTATTCGGATCTCAATCAAACATGGGAGCAGAAGTTGCAGAAGACCGAGGAAATCCACAAGGAGCGAGAAGCTGCCCTCGAAGAACTCGGAATCAGCATCGAGAAAGGCTTTGTGGGGTTGCACACGCCGAAGAAGATGCCCCATCTGGTGAATTTGTCCGACGATCCCTTGCTGGCGGAGTGTTTGGTGTACAACCTTAAGCCGGGCACGACAACTGTGGGTAACGTGGACACCGTTGGGGCGCACGTCTCGGAGATTCGACTGAACGGCACCCGCATCTTGGACGACCACTGCACGTTCGAGAATGTTGACAACGTAGTGACGCTCGTGCCAAAGGAGGGGGCTGCTGTCATGGTCAATGGTAAGCGCATAGAGGAACCGAAGCGCCTGCGGAGTGGATATCGAGTCATTCTTGGGGACTTCCACATCTTTCGCTTCAATCATCCCATGGAAGCAAGAGCGGAGCGGGCCGAGCAGAGCTCATTGAGGCATTCGATTATTGCGAATCAGATGGGTGACTTTGAAAAGGTTTCGCCCTCACCGAGTCCCAGGCCCGGCCATGAAAGAGCCTACAGTAAAGCGATATCCGAGGCCGACTGGGATGCAACCAGCCCAGATTCGTTAAGCTCACTCCAGCGCGGCCGTGATTCTGATTGGTCTTTCGCCAGGAGAGAGGCTGCCGGTGCAATCCTTGGCCCGGACAAGCAGATCGCTGGTCTCACAGATGAGGAGCTGAACATTCTATTCGAAGATGTTCAGAAAGCTCGTGCCGAGCGTGCTTTCCAGAACATGGACGATGATGCGGATTCCGTCACTTCGTATCCCGTGCGGGAGAAATACATGTCGAATGGCACTCTGGACAACTTCTCACTCGACACCGCGCTGACTATGCCGTCAACCCCGAAGCAGGGCGAAGTGGAAGATAAAATGCGGGAAGTGCGAGAGGAGATGCAGAGTCAGTTGGACAAGCAGAAAGAGGACTACCAGGATCAACTCAAGTCCGCGGAAGCCTCGAATGTCGAGGTTGAAGAGATCAAGAGAGAAAAGCTCCGGATGGAGGAGACCCTGCGAGAAGTCAAGGAAGACATGCTACGGCAGCTCAAGGCACAGCGGAAAGAGTTTGAGGACAAGCTTGAGTCAATGACGCCTGTGAAGCAAATCTCGGCCGAGGGCTTCGCCAGGTTATCCGAGCAAGAGATTGCTATTGCGGAGAGCATAATAGCGCACTGGCGAGGCCGAAGATATGTCAGGATGGCCGAGGCTGTCCTGCAGTCCGCTGCCAATCTCAAGGAAGCCCAGATAATGAGCCAGCAGATGGATCAGGGCGTCGTCTTTCAATTCACTATCGTTGATGTTGGGCATGATCTATGCTCGTCGTATGACATGGTCCTGAACGGAATCTCCGGTGAAGGCGACGATTGCTTTCTCGAAGACGCACCAAAACCATGCGTAGGGGTCAGGGTCATCGACTACAGGAACAGTGTTGTCCATCTGTGGAGCCTAGAAAAGTTGCAGGATCGGGTGAGGCTCATGCGGCAGATGCACCAGTACATCGATAGGCCAGAGTACCTCCAGCATTTTCAGCTCGACAATCCATTCATGGAGACCTGTATGCCTCAATACACCCACGTCGGCGATGTCGATGTCCCGCTCGCAGCTGTCTTTGAGAGCAGGGTCCAAGATTTCAGCCTCGATGTCCTCTCGCCATACACATCCCATGCCATTGGTATGGTCAAGCTGTCACTGGAACCTTCTTCAGCGCGAGCACCTTCGAGAACCCTCAAGTTCAACGTGGTGATGCATGATCTTATCGGATTCGCGGAGCGCGAAGGCACGGAAGTGCATGCCCAGCTATTTCTCCCCGGCATGTCTGCCGAAGGCGGCGTCACAACAACCCAGATGATCATGGATTTCGACGAGGGACCTGTCAGATTTGAGAGCGTACACAGTATGAGTGTGCCCATGTTTGGGCCTACCGATGCCTGCTTGCGTGTTGCTATCTTCGCCAAGGTATCGTCCATGCATCTCGACAAGCTACTCAGCTGGGACGACATGCGGGACCATGTTGTCCGGCCGAAGCAGAAGAGGAAGAATGCGCGCATAGCCGAGTCGCAGTTCTACACCGAAGAAAGACATGACGTTTTCGCGAGGATCCAGATCCACGAGATGGCTGAAAATGGCGAGTATCTCCCCGTCGAGGTCATCCAGACCAGCGACTTGGATAGAGGATCGTTTCAGCTTCACCAAGGTCTCCAACGGCGGATCGTAGTCCACCTGACGCACAGCTCTGGCGAGGCTCTTCCGTGGGATGGCGTTTCGGGCCTCCGGGTTGGAGGCGTGCAAATCGTGGACCATATGGGCAAGATACCCGATCTCAGCTCGCCTGCGGCAGAAGTACCTCTCAAGCTCGTCTCGAAGCCGAAAGTGCAGCAGAATGCCAATGGGACGAGCCACGTGACTCTGGTCGGGCAATGGGATTCCAGTGTGCACGAATCGCTCCTCCTGGATCGTGTCACTGCAGACAAGTACAAGGTCCAGATGTCTCTGGTCTGGGATATCACGTCCCCCAAGCTCGCTGACCTGATGACTTTTTCGATCGATGTCTGGGCACAGATACTGTCGCGGTCGTACGTGCGCTCAACCTCCATGTTTGCTTCCTTGTGGCAGACGGTCCGGGTCGTGCACTCTACAACGGGGATATTCTCAGTCCGGGTCCGCCCGACGCCGGTCAAGCGGGCGGGCGACCTGTGGCGGATGAACACGCAGAACGACTATGTCAAGGGCGAAGAGGGTCTGACGAGCTGGACCCCGAGGGGAGTGAGCCTGATACGAGACTACATTGCCGCGAAGAGGCGGAAACAGCGGCATGCAGAGATGGAAGCTGCTCAACCACTGCTCAGCCGCATCACACTCCCCGACCGAGCCGCCGCCGCCACGAACGGCGACAGTCCACCGGTCGCCGAGGAACCCGGCGAGAGCGAAGCCCCGGAACACGAGAGAGCGCTCCTCGAGAAATACGTCCAACTCTGGAGGCTCTGCCACGACCCGATATCCAGCATCTTGACCCCGACGAACGTCGAGCCTCCCTGCAGCGGGGCGCCCTCCACTCACGCCTCCACGTCGGCAACATCCTCGCCGACCCCGAACCTCGTCGCCTCCATAACGCAAGTCAGCAAGAAGCCGACCATCTTGAAAGGCGGCTATCTCCTGACCCCGTCGTCGGACTCCTCGCGCTGGGTCCGCCGCTTCGTGGAGCTGCGGCGGCCCTACATGCATATCCACTCCGTGCCCGACGGGGAAGAAGTCTGCGTCGTCTCACTGCGCAACTCCCGGGTCGATCACCAGCCGCAGATTGCGCGGCTGCTGCGACGAGACGGGGGCAACGGGCGAGGGAGGGGCGCCCACGCCGACGAAATCGATCGAGTGTTTGCCGTGTACGGGACCGACAATACGTGGCTCTTCAAGGCGCGCAGCGAGAGGGAAAAGGTGGAGTGGATTTTCAAGATTGACCAGAGCTATTTCGGGGGTGGTGGGAGTGGGAGTAGCGGGAGGAGCGAGGACGAGGACGAGTGCTGAGTCGCCGCTTGCGCCTTGAAGCCGCCCGGGAGAGAGGGAAGACGGGGAGTCGAGGACGCAGCGCAGGCGGGGGAGTGAGGAGCGGAAGGCCGGGTCCGTGGCGGACAGGCACTCGCGGAGAGGACGGTGCGCTGGTTGCGCGCGCATGATGCCCTCATGTACAGTAGCGGGGGCTGTGCGTGCTGTGTATTTAATGAGTTGTATGATACCCATGTTCTGGCCATACCTGACCTAATACTATACTTTTCTGTGGGGTGGGGATAGAGGACGGATGTCCGGAGAACGAGACGAGGGCGGTGGAGCGGGTCGAGAGACCGGCACTGGAGGTCGAGAGACCGGCACTGGAGACGCGTTGGATAGGCATTGGATAGTCGCGCGAGAAATCCGACGTGTTGCTGTTCCGGCTTTTGGGGACGAGGAGAGGGGATCTCTCTTCTGCGCTGATCTCTGTCTAGTTCTCCGATGCCTCCGGCCTTTGGGGACGAGGCATGGAGTGCTCGGGTGAATGGACGACGAGAGGGGATCTCTCTTCTGCGCGCATCTCTGTCCAGTTCTCCGATGCCTCCGGGCTTTGGGGACGAGGCAGGGAGTGCTCGGGTGGATGGACGAGGAGAGGGGGTGATGCGGTGCGCTGCCCTCTTCTTCTGTTTCCTATCAGTATCAGTATCAGCGGGGGG